>DWDU01002168.1:0-13178 GCA_018245575.1 Jemadia suekentonmiller
GCCCACTTCGCACGGTCTTCGGCATCCTGAATGGTGAGTCCGTTGGCACGCATGTCATCCTTTACGACGTCAAGCCAGCGTTTTGGGCCTGCGCCGTTTTCTGACACTCGGCGGAGGCGGCATGGCAAGACATTTGTTCCTCACGTAGTCTGCCGATCTCCGTCAGACATGGCCATACCAACGGATATTATGGTACTTGGATATTATGGTATGCATAATTCTCGCATAGGTTGCTCCAGATTCGGGAGTACACCGCAAATCCTCATCAAATCCTTCATAACATACATAAACATAACATAAACAATGTGTAAATATTAATTATTAATTTAAATAATTGTTTTGTAATCTTCACAAAATAAAAGACTTTTATTTCTATTCAAGTTTGGAGGAATTTCTCAAAACCCAGCCACACTTGCCATACTCGTAAGTAAAACTCATCAATATTAGGATGCAATGTATTTACTTTTAATAGTCAAATTACTATTAATAGCAAAATAAAGCAGTCGTAATTAATTAAAATTATATTCTTATAAGTTCACGTGTCAAATCATCTTGCATTTATTTAATTAATTAAACATTTATACAACAATATTTAATTGTTAAAAAACCTAACACAACCAAATTTATAAACGTGTAACAATTGCGCTCCCAAACTCTCCTCTTAAGATTATCCTAATTTTATCCTTACAAGTTCATCGAGAAAATATTTTAATTCCCTCTGAAATTATGAAAGATGACGGCATCAAACTTGAAGTGTTAATTTTCGCTCCGTCACGAAAGAATGGCGTGAAAGTTTTTGAGTTACGTCTTTGTTACTATGAAAAGGGGGAAGCCACTTAATGTTTTTATGAAACAACGCTAATAATGTTCGACAACACAGATAATAAAAATAAGAAAGATATGACATTATGATACACCATTTCTTTACGATTATGGAAGGTTCTGGAAACAATGTTTCAGAATAGAACTTTATTGTTAATGTATTTGTTACAATCGCATTCAATAGCTCATACATTTTTGTAGGATGGTAACAACGTAATGTCACGTCTTGTCAGAGAGTGTAGCAGAACGTAAGATGTAAATCACGCCTGTAAACTCTGAAGAGATACGCAGACGAGCGTGGTACATACATTTCACCAATTATGTTTATGTGAGCTTATTGCCATACACCGGGCACAAATCCGGACACCAAGTCACGAATAGAAAATCTAAGTCGCAAAAATCCAATAGCACTCGGTCTGGGATTTGAACCTTGCAATCAACACGGTTAACGAGGAGTGTAGTATACTCCCACGATTAACTAGTTACGTTTATGGGGTGGTGTTGAGATTATTCCTATTAAAAACAACAAATATATCGCTGTAACTATTCTAAGAGTATATAAATATCCTAACGTGAAATATATTCTGCCTAAAACTCTAATGGAAAAGGAAACCTCGATTTGAATGCTAACAATCAATTAAGATATTTTAATAGCCTGGTGCTTATAACTTCTCTAAACAAACATGATTATATCAGAACCTAATTGTTTAAATTACATTTTAATCTTTATACAAACTAATGGTCTCTAAGTGAATATACGTTAATAATTCATAATGAAACAGAGGCTTCAAGTTTCAGTGTTAATTTTTACACCTTTGAAAATAATGTTGAAAAAGTTTCCGAGTAATGCCTTTGTTGCAGAGAAAGGGGAGAGTTGTTGAATGTTTTATAAAACAAGTTTCTCTGCGAATAATTACTTGTATATTTTATGTAACTAAAGTATCAACATAGTAAACAGACTTCCTGCTTAGTTAGGATTAACAGTTGATAGTAATGAGAAAATAGTAAAGATGAAGACTTTCACCATCTCCATTAATGTCATTTTTTGAAAATTTTTCTTCGTGCTTTCTTCTACCATATTTTTGCTACCCAGACTTTGTTGAGTCTAATTCCTTAGCCTTATATGTTCGATCCTAAGCAGTGGAATATCTTTACCTTTACCTTAATCTTTACCTACCTCTATGAAACATATAGTAATAAATTTGACATTCTGCATGTATATATATTTGATGGTATTTATAAAATTATTCACTCTCTGATGTGTTCTTTACTAGTCCCAAATCTCTGTTAAACTTTAAGATTTCACTAACCTTTGTTAATATGAATTGTATAAACTTCTATTATAACGATTGCTCATAAAACCCGTTATTCCATAGTCTCACCTTGGAGATTCCACTCACAAAAATGAACCCACCTCCCATTACGATTTCTAACAATCCAACTTAATTTAACGTGTATACGGATTGGTAAGTTTCTTTGCTACTCCCAACAATTGTAAGATGCGTATTTACTATGCTACTCGTGAATATTGTTATTTCGGTTGAAAAGTAAGGTGTATTTCTGATCATCATGATGCAATGACTGGATACGCAAGAGTTTTCGAAAGAACCGGTTACAACTGATCATTTGCAACTATGTTGACAGCTATGTATTACTTAACCAACAAATTGGCAGGAAACTCCGATAATGTAAAATTATGATCTTGAGCACTTATAATACCACTATTTAACACAAATCTCCTTCCTCAGATCAGATCTTATTGAGTACTGTATATTTCTCAAATTTAATATTGCATCTCAGTTCTTAGGTTTCAACTTTAAATTGCTTTGTAAACTAAACTTTATACAGTTCTGATGAATTCAAAACTATTATGAAAAATATTCAAAAGATAAAGACTACTGATGCCTTTGAAATGCCTTTGGGTAACTAAACAGTAACTTTCCACATTCGCAAAGTTGCACAAACAAAGTAAAAGCCACAATAGATATCAGTGTTGCTGAAGCGTAGAATGGGTGGGGCTTAAATCTTTTGTTTGATAATGGTTTAAAGTTAACTACTCTTTGTTCTCGAGTTTATATAAGAATGTGGGTAGTTGCCGCTATTGTGTTCCCACAAAGACGGTTGAGATTTGAACTGGGTTCGGGTTAAGTTTTCTTTGAGTGCGAGATAAATGGTGTGGTTAGATGACAACTGTCTTCTATTGTTGCTTTGATGTGTCATTATGTGAAATTCAAGACACATTTATTGTAATTCGCAAACAAAATAAACATTCAAATTTGTATTTAGAATTCCTTTTAACGCGAAAAAAGTAGCAAAAGAATATACTGCATAAAATACTGCACCTTAACGGGATTGTTATAAATAATTGCAGAGATAATCGCCTTCTTACAATGATATTGTTAAACTGAATGAAACCAATGAAAAACTTTCTAATGTACCAAATTATTTACACAAAGCCTGATTTCGAGGCGAAGTTTGATAGAGAGCAGTTGATGAGTCGACGCCTTAATCAACACAATGCTTTTCAAGACTTTAATAGCAGCTGGTCGTTGAATTGCCAAAATAAAGCTTTGATTCAGAGCCAATTGAAAGGGGCCTCGGCTACGGAATTCGGAGTTCTTAATTTTAATGTACCTATTGTTCTGTAACATTAATTTGCAAGGTTCATGGATACTCTGGTACTCTTGCAGTGATTGAGACTATTACTTTGTAGACGTTTAGCGCGCATGCGTGCGTTATAAACACAACTATCAACCCTTCAACTTGTTCTAGGGTTTCGATTTTATAGATTAGTAGTATGCCTTCTGTTCTAAGACTTTCGAAACCGTTTTGTATCTCGTTGTTTCCTCCTACTCTATTTAAATTTTCAATGTTTTCACATCGTTTTCTAACAATTTTTGTACCATTAGCAATATAGAAAATAGATTCAGCTATTTTCATTTTACCAGTTATTAATGATTTTCGTAACGGAATTATACGGTGCGAATACCGATAGGCGTTGGTTGTGAAGGGAGACCTAGACTCAATTATACTGCCGTACGTATTTATATTAAATAAATACGTACGCTCGTTGATCTGGGTATCAGAAATTTCAGAAACCAAAACGAGAAATGTGCGTACCTTCAACGAGCGTACGTGTATGAAAAGAGTGATAATTGAAGAAGCAACAAGACAGATCTGAGAAGATGAACATATATTTGGCACGCCATTCTCTTTACCTGGCCCGTCTGAAGTTTGGCCTGATGATACAATACAATAAGTATAGGTAATAATCCCCTACATGTACGAAAACAAAGTTTATGATTGGAGGAATCATATCCAAGGATGAACACAGAGCCATTGATAAGCGCAATGCTATTCAAACACGTTCAATAGCTTTTGCTAATATCGAACATATATTCAAAGTTAAAATATGAATAGAAAATGTTTATTACATGGATACAAAAAGTTCTAATATTTTTTTTTGTTATCCTTTCATATTAAGTAGTTGTATTGAAAGCATCAATTATAAGCAGTTATATTCAAAAATATTCTCCAAATACAAATTAATATATTTTCACTGTAGGTATATGAAACTGAATAGAAATTACCAGAACATTCTATTCCATATCTAGTTGCGGAGGCGAATGAATTCATTTAACAACTTCAACTTGCACAAGTTGTCTGTTATTTCTGAGCTAAACGTGTGCTTTGAGTTTTATTTCACTTGTCAACTGTGGATAAATACTCCTTGTAAAAGCTGTAAGAACTTTCATCCGTACGTTGATACTTCTAGGAATTTCTGAATAATACAAGTATCAAAAAACAGTGACGTCATAGTGGTTTTAAAGTCAGCTTCCGAATGCGAGGGTTCTTTTTTTAAATTCTGACGCGCAACCTCCTTAATAATAAAAAAGGTATCATGATGCCTCTAATCCTCGGAAAGGTAGGCAGAACAGTGTCGTACAGTACGAGTAATAAATTTCACCAGTTGTGTTAACGTCTCAATATGAAATAGGTGGTGAGCTTATTGCCATACACTGGGCTCATTTCCAGACTCCAAGCCACTACTAGAAATCTTAATTAGAAAAATCTTATACGGCGTACCCAGGATTTAAAACCGGGACCTCCTAGCGCTTGCAACCAACACGACCAACGACGCAGCCACACCTACAAATTTGTATAAAACAAAATTGATACTAAAACGTAGAGCACATGCAGATAGTGTCTCTGCTCACCTCGTAAAAGATATGGCACTATAATGGCGACTGCTTAACCTCCGATTTCGTGGGTGTGCTTTCATGTGGCTGACGTAGCCAATCTTCGAAGATTCTCGCACACTGCACCAAGATGCTGCACCAAGTCTGCAGTTTATCTCATCATCATAATAGTAATAAGCGTTGAGATCAATGCCATTTTGCTAGATGAAATGAAGCCTAATGAAAACTTAAGCAAAGGATGACGTGCAAATTATGTGTCAGTTTGGGAACCCACAGCCTATCTCGCTCCTTGATTGATGGTAATATCTTGTTCTACGGTGACTAGATACACATCCAAAGACAGACTAGACATCTCAATTAAGCGAAAACCGCACGTCAGTACATAATTAGTCATATAGAAACATTGTTAGTTACGAGGACTAAGATATCAAGTTGTTACATTAAGTAGGTATTGTATAACTTAACACAGCGTACCCTCCTGTCCACACAAAATAAGTACATAATTATATTTAAAGTAGTTAATGGACATTTATACCAAATTAATTATCCAAAATAAAACCTCACACACTTGACACACAGAACTACAAAGCCGCCTCGTACATTAAAGCTGCTTTTGGAATTTAACTTATAAAATCGGTAATAAATGAATAATTTCATAAAAAATCAGTCCTAGTGAAGAAACAGCAAAGCAGTGGTATCTTAGTAGTATTTAATTCAGCCTTCCATACCATGCGTTCTAGGTAAAATTTTCTATTAAATGATATGTATTCTCAGTGTGCATATTACTTTTTGAAATGGCAAGGTTAATCTTAACAAAGTTTCTTAAAACGTTCTTTAAGGCATGTGAAGTCAAGTGACCCGCATTTGAAAAGCGGTGTTACTGTTTTAATCCTTCACATGTACAAAAAAAAGTGTACTTTATAGTACGCTAATATAATCAGTGACTAATGACGATGAAGGAACGAGTAAATTGCTGATAAGTCACCACAGATCATTACGATTACGCACACATACAAAGCGTCGGTGCTTCATAGATTATGAATTTGAGCGGATTTTGCGTCATTCTTGTAAATGTACTGTAATATTGCTTTGAAGTGCCTATAAAAGGGACGATCAGTTCACATTTCGCGGAACAGTCATGAGGGTACAAATAGGACCATAGAGGTATTTTGTTGATACAGTTGATACAAAATTACATACTTATTATCACGCGTATTTCCAATAAGGGTAGACAGAGATGAAATATTACCAACGGCCACTGTTATAAACAACTTCTATCGCCTCTTCCACACTTTTTAGTCATCGTAAAAACTTCTCTATTAAATGTAGGTATATATTGCAGCATATGAAGTCCTCTCATCATCCACACCGCAATGCAGACGGAGCAATGCAATAATACGGAGCTAAAATATGGACACTCACAATGCGCCCAGTTCAGTTACTCAGCGAGCTATATGCTGTCTCTGTGAAGGATAGGATCAGAAATGTTGTTATCCGACAGAGAACCGGCGATATCGATTTAGCTGAAAGGACTATCTGGCTGAAGTCGCAACGGGCTGCACGTATCGGCTAAATAACATATTACCGGTAGAGTAGGCGAGGTCTGTAGGCAAGAGGAGAGGGGGGAGGACGAGACCGCGGCTCGGCAAACGTAGTGTAAGACACAATCAGGTTATGTGGGGTGACTATCTGCGAAAGACTGCAGAGAGAAACTGGATGAAAGGCGAAGACATGGCGCGGTAGCGCTTTTTGTGAGAGGTCTTTTTCCAGCAGTGGACTAAGATAGGCTGATGATGACGATATAAAACTTTTTTCTCCAGTCCAACGCAGATTTTTTTCTGTATAATAAGAATCTAGTAACATAATAATTTCGTGGGAATACAAAAAATAGGTACACGCACGTGAAAAATAAGGATATACTTAGTAAAAAATGGGATAATCCATTAACTCGGTAGAATCAATTACGGGGGACGCTTTGTGGTGTATCCACACTGCAGTACTATGTTATGAAATTAATATTAACTAGTTTTTGGCAGTCTGGCAGATGTTCGTATAATTATAAAAACATTAATTAGACATGGCCTCTTATTCATCAATAACAACAAGATTTTTTTATAAGCACATTAAGTTATCACTTTAATTATTTCACATTATTGTGGGATAAAAACAACAAAGTATGCAATAAATGACATATTAATTAAAGATAATTATGGTTTTTAATTTGTATAATTAATAATTAAGTGGCTTCATTACTAGTCAACATTAGGCCATATAGAGTTCATATACAAAATGTAGAGAGTTATGTATGTATATGAAACATGTACTAATTAACGACACGTCTCGATGTTTAAGAGAAAATATTTAACATATGTACCATATCCAACTTTATAAGATAGAAAAATATTTGGATACCCAACAAAATTTATTTGAAAGTTTTTGGGTGATTCACATAATGTGGTGTGACCCTAGAACCCCATTATGAATGTTCCCTCATGCCCCTGCCTTCCATCACGCCAAATGAACGAAACGAGCAAATACGTAGAGTATGAGAAATAACCCACCCAAAACATGAAATAGCGATAAATGGCGGGTAAAAAATGTGATAATATATCGTGGTGACACGTAAGTGTTCTTTTTAATATGTTCTCTAGTCTCGCAGTGTATGATATTATCGAATAACAATGCTATGGAACATTAAGGACAGCTATCTAATACATTACACCTAACTGGTTATGTATTTGAATAGTAATAATATTCATTGTACATTATATTGCAAATGAAAGAATGACAAACCATATGTAAAATGTATAAGTTGATCGATGTCGGTACCGAGGAACACCGATATATTTGTACGTATTTTGACCCAATTGGTCAAGTACTGACTGACGGAGGAGTCAGAAGCGAGCGGCGAGCGCGCTAAACGGATAGAGACATTTGGCAATTTTTCCTTCTGCCTATCCGTTAGGGACCTGACGCAATGGTATAACAATAATAATAATTTGTAAAGGGTTCCTGGATGTTTTTACTTATGTCTGTAATTATCAGTTCTCACTCACATACACTCTTCTCACGTCTCACTCTCACACTCCACTACGTTTTTACGTTTCCTGTAGGTTCAAATATGGTCGTAAATTTTGTTACAACATTTACAAGAACCGTGTACGTTCAGCATGCCTTCTCGTTTACAATAGGTATTTACGTTAGCGTTATAATTACTACAAGTGCTACGAGTATAGCTTCATCGGCTACGAGAGCGTCTACGAGTGCCACATGCTTGGAACAGGTGGAAATGTTATGTTTTAATCATCAATGTTTATCTTACATTATGTTACATTATACGTTGCTTAACCACAATGAGAACACTTGGTATACATGTCGATTCAAATGATAATTACTTCATATTTATTGCATAACAATATTTATATAAAAAGTTTTTGAGTGAAATATGATTTGGCTTTTAATTTTATTCCGTGTTAAACGTCAATTACTTTAATATGAGGGTTATTTACATAAATAAAAAGGAATTTTTAAAACGCTTTCAATTTGAGCCAATGCAATGTTCTTTGGAAATTTTCGCATATGGAATTATAGCACATGGTTGGATCTGTTTTTATTTATCTCCGCTGGATATGAAACTCTATTACAAACCCAGGTGGGGTTGACCACTTGACAATCATGTGAGCACTGAAATATTGTCGCATAATTTCAATGCATAATACGTTATAATTTATGTATAATGAATTTCAGGCCGGTATACGTATCGGCGTTGAGTAATAATACATGCTCCGATTCTTGCCATGATATCAGGGTGTCGTAGGAGGTGACTAAAACCGGCCGTCACTCATTGTGGTATAATGCAGCCTACCCAAGTACGGCTAAATACCCTGACTGCCTACTTGCAGTAGCGCTAGAAGTCTTATTCTGCGATCCCTAACCCATGCGGAAAGGGAATCGCGTGGAGATTACTCAGAGGAGGTCTATGTCTAGCATTGGACTTGACAGGCCGATAATGATGATTGAGAATTGCAAGCGCTGAGCGTACATATACGTCAATCATATTAAAAATTAATTGTGATATAACAGCAAAAATATGTACGAATCAAAATAAAATTAATCATAGCGTTGTATGAGGAGTTTAACCGATGTAGAAGAAGCTAACGATATCTACTTGGATCAGGTAGGCAACCTTGATCTCTGTCTATCTTTACAGGAAATAGGCGTGATATTACGTATGTATAAGGTTGCACCCACACACTTCCTGTTTGTCATCGTAAGTATACAATAAGAAAAATTAAACTTTCCTCCCTTTTATTCGCAACTAATTTCCGTTCCGGCAACTAATGAGTCGGCCGCTAAATGGAACACAACGATAAGGCTACATGTGAAATAAACAGCGCGGTTACGTAATTAATGCCCTCATGTTTTGTTTCAATTACAATTTTCACTATCGTAGTTTTATGAATGTAGTCAGTAAGGGTTATCATAATTCTATTAAAACATAACATAAGCCCTTTAATTTCAAAGTGGAATAGACAGAGAAGAGAAGGTTGCCATGTTTCATCAGTTACGAGATGTTTACGTCCCAGTATAGATTAGGTAGCGAGCCCACAATTTTTTTAAAATAATAATACTTAATTATTCAATGTTCTATTGAATGACAATAATTTTCCCTTATAGACATGTACCTTCACACAAGCTCATGCAAAAAAAATAGATTCATTTAATATATTCACTTCAGAATAAAGGACACTGAATGATTTTAAATTTGAAGGATAACAATTCGAACCGATATATATAGAGCTATAAGGTCGCAAGGATCATTTCTGAACGGGAAGTTTGTATTTCTCACATATATTGCATACTAAAATGACATATTGAACATAATGATTCTGCTCTACCGATAACCCCGTATTTTCTCGCGACTAGACAACTAGCAACTTTCTACCAGTAATTGTAGGTAATATTGAAAACTGCGTGTGAAAAAGTATTTTTGGCCGTCAAGCTGGATTCAATAATTACTTGTCCAAAGAGCACTTGATATTAAAATAGAATATAAAACGTTTTAATGAGCTCTTTAGTTAAACTAATTCTAAAAAAATAATTATTACTAAGCTTCAACTGGCTTTAAATTTTTTAGCAAAAATTTCAAAATAAGCCTGGCCCCGTTTTAAGTTTGCCTCCTGTTATCAAACAATTCGAAGGCGTAAGGCATATAAATGAACTTTGCGAACATAAGTCTCTTAACTTGATTATTAATTAACAAGATGTACTAAATTACGAGAAATTTAACTGTAAAACTAAAATGAAAATAACTGAAACATACATTTCAACTTTTGTATTGAGTTCGACCATACTTCTTGCTTCTGACTCGCTAATTATGTAAAAGTTAATTAAACCAATTAAAAATTATTTTTATTGTTACTGCTTATAGTTAAATGAATTCATATCATTTATGTGTAACTTCCCACTATGAAAATACAAAATTTTCGAAAATGGGGTAGTTATTGCATTCACTTTAAAAAACCACAAAATCACGCCTGTAATCCCCGAAAAGGTAGGCAGACGAATGCAGTATTCTTCCACGTTTCCCCAGTTACGTTTAAGTCCTATTATGGAATAGATGGTGAGTCTGTTGCCCTACACTGGGAACATATCTAGACTCCCAGCCACTACAAGAAAATCAAAATTAAAAAAAAAAAATAGTGCGCGATACGGGATCTAAATTAGCACTCGCGCTTGCAACCAACACGACTAACGAAGCAGTCACAACACATTTGCAATCACGCCAAACAATAAAAAAACTGCTTTTCACCACATCTCTACATTAAATCCTAGAAAGCTACTCTGACTGTTTTAATGTTTATCGGACATAACTTCAACTAATTCAATGAGACCGCTGATGTTAAAGATTTCTCTATCTAATTTCAGGTACAATCTACACGCGAGCTATGTCTGTGGAGGGGCAGCGATGCCTGTGCATCGTTGTACTCCTCGTCCACACCGTTACTGGAGCTGGTGAAGGTAACGGACATTGAATTCACATTAGATGATGAGTGATGAATATTTGATACTCGGAGTACTC
Organism: Jemadia suekentonmiller; assembly: GCA_018245575.1. Classification (NCBI taxonomy): domain Eukaryota; kingdom Metazoa; phylum Arthropoda; class Insecta; order Lepidoptera; family Hesperiidae; genus Jemadia; species Jemadia suekentonmiller. The sequence goes on from DWDU01002168.1 coordinate 11,104, forward strand.
TGCCTGGCTCTTGAGCTTCGTGACTTCACGACACAATAATTAATTACCTAACATTTAATGTCATAAATACTGGATTTGCTGATAAAGAAACAGTACCAGACCCATCCCCTTGTATCCTACCTATGAGTAACATAAAAAGAATAAACTGGTGTATAAAATACTTGTAACTTTCCGAATTTTCTAAATCCTCTCGCTTTTATCCGTCGAAGTCTGATTCGAGCTAAAATGTGCTAAGCAATAAAGCCTCGACGTAACAATGTGAGAGACGATAAAGCCAGTATCAGGATGAAAAGTTCATGCTTCGTCAGAACTCGTAAGAAAGCGTTTTATTTAAGAAGGGAAATATTTACATAAACTTGTACTTTAAGGCGATGTGACTAGCGAGTTATATTGTTGATATTCAACTAGTTATTAAATGCGGCTTTGTTCGCGCTCCAATAAAGTTAAGACCTTAAATGAACATTATGGAGGAACTAAATATGTGCAGTTCTCCTCAGAAAGTTTTCCTTACCACACATGACTTTAAAAAAAGGGGCACTGTGAGGTTGTTAATCAAAACATTCGGTTTGTTTATTTATTTACTTTTTCTTTATTTATACCTTAAAAAATAGTAAAGGCAGAAGGTGGACTTAATGATAAAAGAATTCTCAGCCAGTCAACCTTTCTATGAGTTCTACGTCACCAAAGCATCACAGATTTATGACAATAAACTATGTAATGGAGCAGTTTTATTCTAATAACAATTTTTTATTAGTAAACACAGGCACACTGGCGAAAGTGTGTGTAAAGTATAAGATTTTTCAAGACAAAAGAAATTGCGGTCGATATTCGTTTATATTGAAATTCAGTCATTTCTGTCAAAGAATTTCGTAATCGCAACATCCTCGCAATAAATTGCGATTAAACACGTCTTGTAAAATTGGTAATCGATTGTTAAAATGCTACATAACATTAGAACGCAACAAAAACATAACACGGTAACCGTTTGAGCCGTAATAATGGATATTAACCCGGAAATTGGTGAAAGGTGAAAAGATAATAATATTTATTTCACACTGACACCCATGTCAGAACAGGATTCCGTTTTTCGCGGTCGCCGAGGACCACGAATTAAGAGAGACATGTACTTTGCATGTTAACGCAGAACATACATCTGAATTCATAATTCGTTGAGAGTACGGCGCGGTACCAATTGCAAACAAGCACAGTACAGTGTGATAATTATCAGTATCATTATCTCCTTGGCAACTAGCACGTACTCCACCACGCCGGTGCACGGTGGAGCACCGCGTTGAGCCAACTTTCTGTAATATTACGTACTATCTACGTACGTAACAAATTCGAGCAAGTCCGGTCGCAAAACTTCCGTCTTAAGTTCAGAACTGGAGTAATGCTTTGACTGATACCCAAGGGGCATAACTTTCACCTTCAAATCTAAAATAAGATGTTTACCTACCTGTTTGAGAGTACAAATAGGAAAAGCAGTCTTCAGACAAAACTTTATTTTTTTTTTATCGAACTCATAGGGCCGTATTAATAATGTACAAGTAATATCCTACTATCAGATACACAAGTAGTACTTTCCTTTGTACACAACAAATAAAGCACTCCAACACTTTTAAAAAGTGTAGATTCAAAGAACAAAGTTAAATACAAAATTAAATTTTATGAAAAATGATATATATATACAATCCAGTAAATTATAAATTTTGCGCTTTAAGGAAATTTATATGAATATGCATTAACTAGGCGGGCATGTTTCATTACAGGCCAGGTCGTTGCTTTCCATCAGGCTAGACTGTGGCCAAAGTGTGTGGCTATAGATAGACTATACCGTATAAAATATATATGTACATTTTTAGTGAAAGAGTGCGTAGCAAGCACTATAAGCATAAAACCTACCTACCGATAATTTGACCCAGTTACATTAATCATGTTCTAGGACGAACTAAATTTGCGATTCATTTAACAGAAGCTGCCTCGTTGGTCGGGTTGGTCGCAAGTGCGACTGCCGATCGAGAGGTCCTGGGTTCGATTCCCGGGTCGGGCACTACAAAAATTTTCTAATTTAGATT
>DWDU01002169.1:0-13178 GCA_018245575.1 Jemadia suekentonmiller
AAACGTAACTGGTGAAACGTGGGAGTGTTCTACACTCCTCTGCCTATCTCTTCGGGGATTACAGGCGTGATGTTACGAATGCAAAGCAATGAAAAAAACTGACTTATTTAGAATACTCTAGACTCCAGCATAAACTGTGAGAGCATTACGATTTGGAGTTTTTAAGAAGACTCAAAAAGAACCCCCTTTTTGAGCTCCCAAATGAAATGTCACAACTCTTCACAAGATATCTCGGCCAACGAGAATGACCTCTTAACATCACAAGAAATCGAATCTATGATCTCTGTATACATCTTAGTCTGTATAATTTTGAAACTACATAGCATTACGCAGAAACAAAGCTATGAGTAGATCGGCGGAAGGAAGATTGACAGTCATTGGATACATAAGAAATAATAATTTAAGTAGTATATGAATGCGAAATGAATATATAAAGTTGTCTGTTCACCTGTTACCAAACAGTTGATCCCCGGCCACCTTTAGCTAACAACTGTAGCTTATTCTATGCCATCAAATTTGCAGCTGCATAGTCAGACCGTTCGACCTTTGACTTTACAATTCACTTGAACTACGACATTTTAGTATTAATTCTTACCAAGAATGAGGATATTAATTAAGCTTAGGATACATGTCTATGTTTTATATGTATAATTTTTTTAAGTTACAATTTGAACAAGCAACGGAAATACGCTGGCATCATGCGACTCAGGGACCATAACATCTGAGGTGAGCGCTCGTGGTTACCACGAATCTAGTACCTATATCACATGAAACAACGTTAGATTTTGACCAGTTATCTGTAAAATTGTCATGTTTCCATTTTTTTATAATTTAAATCTAGATATAAGACAGGCCACTTGATATTATTAATATAGTTACCGTCGTCTATGGGCATATTTTATGCAACATTAGATGAGTTTCTAACAAATGACGGCATTGAAGATTTTATAATTGTTTTATGTCTAGTTAAGTTGTCAATATATCGTTGAAGCGGTAGTGTTTCACAATAAAATTGACGGAAGAGTAATTTACGACGGCTTTTTGAAGGTAATTTTTACTTAATAATATCGATAACCGGTAATAACGTTGAGGTGAGTACCTATAAGGTATAATGAGGCGATCTGCTTGTCGCGCGCTGCAATAAAGGGGACGTATATGAATGATCCCTTAGTTTATTTATTAGTTAAAATATACGTGCATTTGCAAACGCCTTTTTCATTTAAGTCTCCGCTTAAAAATGTAACATCACGCCTGTAATCCACGAACAGGTAGGCGGTGGAGGTTTCTATCTGCTTTATGTAGTATGTGCGCGTGCAACATAAATTAATCGCAGGCACAAGATTTATTGTTTCTTAACTTTCTTATTTAAATGTTACTAATTTTATACGTGCGTGTTATACGTATTTCTATTGGTAATAAGTTCATCCACTACATAATGGGGCGTAGGTATAACATATTACATAGCTGATCTATCCCTTCGGCAACAGGCGTGATGTTATGATAGTAAATACCGTTATAAATTATGTTCGAGAAGCGTTAAAATATATTCCAATAATGTAACCGTCACTCAACAATTTTCGGTTAGATAAATAATCTTGCTGCATGCGAACTTAGCTGATGGTACCGACACTAGAGTTAACGCTGACGTATGCATGGCAAGAATCTGTTGGAATTTTTTATATCAGTCAACATTTGGAAAATAAAGAGTTAATGTTCTTCTTTAGTTATTTAAGTCTCATTGCAAGACAATACAATTTTATTCTGAATCGTTGAAGTTGTTCGTTTCGCTTCAATACGTTCAGACCATTGTGGTTTTTCGTACATTCGCCTGTCCCTTGCTTTTACCTCTTCGTTAAAGAAATGTGTTAATTATTATTATTGGTCCACTACATTATCACGTCCACGGGTCGCATTAACCACGTGTGATGTAAAACAGCTTGTACCTACATCCCTCACGTTGAACATTCTCCACTTCGACATATGTAACTGTTTAATGTTAACATTTTTATATAATGCTCGGTTCTATTAAAAGGCACAAAAATCGAATTCATTCGCGTCATAAGCTCGGAAATATACATAAGTTTATCAATACTTATGGTTGATTACTTATCGTCTGTCACGCTTAAATTAGTCTTAGATAAGTAATATTCATAGTAATGAAAATCTTATCAAAATCGAGTCGATCAATTTGAAGACTATCACTAACAAACACACGAGAAGACGAACTGGGTGATATAAATTTTGAAAAGCCGTACGTATCAGTTTTCGTGAGTAAAAAAACCATATGACCCTTCATTTTAAACTATCAGACAATTTAATTAATGTGTATGTAAGTATGTATAGTATTTATAAAGAAACGTAGCCCAATTATAATCAAAAACACTACATACGCCAACAAGTCTTATGAAGTTATGGAAATGTTTTCACTACTTTTAATAATTTATGCAAGTAATATAAACATCACACAGTGCAAAAACACAGCCTTATACAAGCGAGCAACGCTTATTAGAGTGTAAATCATGTTTTAATCGATGACGACAGTTTTTTGATGAACGGCTACAGGCTTCGAGCGGCCACCTTGTAATGTCTGTGCTCTCAGTAGACAGACACATGAACGGGAGCGTTTCTGTACTAGACGTACGCGTGCGAGTCCAGCTGACAGCTAACACGAAACCGCATCAAAAATGTTACAGTAACAAAATATCATTCTATGAGTTCTCATATCTGAATTGACAAAAATCAAATTTTTCACAGATCATTGTGATTTCACTGAAATTGATATGAAGTGTTAAATTTCAAAAGAGCTAAAATTGAAAACAGCTTCAAATGTAGCAGAAGCACGTCAGATCTGTAATAATAGATATATTTAGCAATCCCTATTTTTTGGTCCTCTCCAAGATATTCCTCTCCAAAGGTATGCCAGAACAATAACCCCTCCGCTAATCGGTAATCCGCTAATAGGTACTAATTTACCTTCTTAAGGCAGAGTGACGCCATGTTACTTTAGATTCGTGACGTCAAATCACAGTCGCAGTCTGTATTATATTGCGTGCGTACAAAATTGAAGTAATATTTGCACTGTTTCTATCGACAGATCATATTAACATTTCATGTCACTATACGTATTTCGATCAGTATGCTCGCACAGTATAAATAAATGAGCTAACTGAAGACGTTCTCGCCTCGTGTTTGTAAAACTATCGCGTCATAAATTTTTATTCGCGCGCCCCGCGACATGTTCAGCGTGACATTTTGTCACACAAATGACCTGTTCCAAGTCGACAGTTCGTTCGGTAAGACGCGTTCATCTCGCGCACGTCCGGGGAAAAACAAAGTCATTATATACAAACAACATGATGTCGGTTATAACTTTGTGTAGGTTATGTGGATTATAAAGAGTAGCAATAGAATAAATCTTATGCAGACTTAAGTTTGTGATTGTCAATGTTTAAAACCATGTTATAAATTGAATATAAATAATACACAGTTTCGTATAAAATAACCTTCCTATGAAAAGTCAGGTTGAGGTTTAGTCCAGCATTTTATGACTCAACCACCGGGCCATAAATTGCGGTTTTGAATCCCACCCAGGAAAAATACTTTTACGCTGAACACGAATAATCGGTTTGTGCTAGCAAGAGCTAATTAGCAGGGAAATATTGGAGATAGGACGCGATACACGATAATTGATACGCCGCACGCGGGCCGTAATTAGCACGTGCGATGGGTCTCAAGCGCTCAACTCAGCACTTGCGGTATCGGCGCGTTTCCGCCGCGGAGAGGTCCGGAAGCGTCGCGACGCAACTGCTTGTTTGTTGCTTGTTTATTTATCGAGCACTCCCGGCCCACGTGACAGGTGTTCAACTACAGCAGGACTCGGACATGCCGAGCTGTGAACTTTTATAATAACGCCGATAGTTACGCATGCAATTACAATACACTGTGGGACGGGAATAAAAAAAGGGAGTTTTTAACATTCGATATTGGTATAACAATAATTTGTTTTAAACTTCTTACAACCACGGTGATTAAGTACGGGTTTGTGAACACACAGGCCTAAAAAATACTGTGGAAAACACTCAAAGGGATTGCAGGTTTCCTCTTGATTTTATCCTTTCAGTTATAACCATTGAGTGAAATTAAAATTGCACAACGTTTGAAAGTAAAGGCTTAGCATTCAAACCCAGATCCTCCACGTGAGAGACTGGAATCAAATCTCGTCATTCTCTGACTACACTGTGAGGGTCCTGGCGTGAAGATATGTACGAGTCACTTACCCATTCTGCCACTCTTCCTATCACTATGTTAGAGTCTCAAAAGCCGAACTATATTTGGAAACAGGATATAATACACAAAACTATAAAATCATCATCGGACTATTCTGCTCCACTGTTGCATACGAGCGTCTTCAATAACACGCTACTGAACTGGATCTTCACTCCACTCACTTTGGGTATATTGTCAATATATCTACTTGAAGGGCGCCGTACGCTATGTTTGTCATAAATACACATAACAATATTGTCTTGTGCCTTTATCAAAATGTACCTACGTAAAACAGGAGCCCCTATATACATTTTAAGTAAGCTTCAGAAACATTTACAAAAAAAAAACGCATTTACAAATAGCCCTTTCGAAAATTCCCTCCGATCAAGCCTACAGTAAAACCTAACCAGTATCAGCAGCAATACAACTCCCTTGACTCGGATTTCACTTTAATCCGCACGAATACAGGTATTCAAATTAAACATAATTCGTAGTTCGATCCCCTTTTCGAAGCCTGCCCGCATAAAGACAGCGCACGTTGAAACACTGACCGACAATAAGTTATAATCTGTAACTGAATAAAATATAATGTATCTTTATCATAAAATATCATTTCGATTCCGGCGGCTGTCCTTCGCACATACATTATGTTTAACATAAACTAGTTTATATTTCTCTTATATTGTATTATGTCAGAATTCTCGGTCGTTAATGTCTCAGACAATATTTAAACTTGCTTTCTAGTCTCTGACGTTGGCAACACTACGAATGCGAGGCTTTCGAGCGATCTTCAACCTTATGTGGTTGTAATAAAAATGATTACGCGTTGTTAGAGTGGAGGGCAGAGTTGTCAAAACGAAGCAGTAATTTCTGTTGAGTTAATGTTGTAAGACCTGTGTTGTATAAAATGCGGTGGGAAGCTCAAAGCGATAGCACAGCTTTGTGATAAAAATGTATTTTGAGGCTAAACTCCGTTTATTTTAAATATTCGCCCAAATATAAAGGGTCTTAAATAAAAATCCTCTCAAGGAACCATCGTATCTTGATTTGAAAGATAATGAGACAAAGCTGATCTCGGAACGATTGTTACGAAAAAGATTAAACTGACATGGTAAGCTGCTAATAAAAATAGTTATATAATTGTTTGTCGTTCAAATTGATCTGTACTGAGCACAGCACTGTGTAAGTGTGCGCAATATATTACACGCACGTAGCTCAGCATCAGCTGTGGCCGGTGCCTATTTGAACAATGTCATTATTGACCACTGGCTGACGTTTTATTTCCTCGTGGTTCAGTAACAGCCGTCGAATCTATGTCTTAATATTACGCATATATCCCCGGCTATATTCGAGAATGGGACTTTTATTCTTTTACTATGACCAAATAATGCAAATTGGTTTTTTTATTAGTTTTATGGCATTAACGTTTGAGTTTTAACACTTATTCGGTTAGGTAGTATGTGTAACTCATTATTTTATTACTTATTATTGCTTGTAAGTTCTTTGTGTTTGTTCTGTTTTGTTTTTAAATGTTTTGTGTGTCGAATAGAACTGTAATGTCTTTTTTATTGTCTGTAGTTTAGTGATCTTTAATAAGATTGTAATATATTTTTCAATTGTTAATAGAACTTACTACTAATTTAAGTTATAAAAGGATTTTTATGTTATTGAATTAGCGTTTTTCGCGAACAAAAGAACTGAAATTTAACATGCGGCCTTAAGGTTGCATAATTATTTTTTAAAGCTCTAATTCTCAATATCTTAGAAGACAAGTTTTTAAACAGTAAACCCTTGAGATTCATAATTTTCTATTATATAATATATAACCCTTCTTAAATCTTTCTCAAATTCCGCATAATTAAGATGCTTGTGCCAATGAAAACTTTTATGTCAGTATAAGAAACGATAAATTGAATGTGAAAAATGTGAATACGTAGGAACGCTTCTAGTGCCCGTGCGTGCCAGCTAGAGCCACGTTCTTGTAAAACGCCGACTAGTGCAGCAGTAAAATCTATATCAAACGATACAACACAACAATAACTTTACACATTATATACGGTTTTTTCTGTTTACGCCAACGTAGCTGCGACAAGTGGACAGTTGCATTCCCGTCTAACGTTGAAATTCGGCTTTTGATAAATTGACTACACGCTATGTTAACTGTACGATATCACTTTAACCACCGCGCATCGCTTGACGCTTAATGACAGTGTAGATCGCTTGTTATCAACGACACCGTTATTACTGAACTTCGGCAGCACTGTCACCTGTCACCTTTGACAGGGTGCCACCGACAACTATATTACACAATCGTCATTGTATGCACATACGACGCTCGACGCGAACATTATTATTTCAGGAGTAACTATTATTTGTTTAACAAGCAAAGATAATACTGCTGGCTTTACTTGAAACATGCTTTTCTTGTCTACTTCAAGATTTAAATTGTTCCCAATCTCGAAAGAGCCAAGAGTAACGTACCTATATAATTACATCGACACTAGCGATAATACAGTAGCGTAATTTTGTTGCACGTGGTTTTGCAAGCGATCTTCTTCTAAGATAGTTGCAAATAGTTTTGCGTCGAAATAAAAACATAAATTATCTCAACTACGTTAACACAGAACATGTTAAAATTATAATATTATTACAGTATTTGTCAAATAAGATATCATTATTTATTCAGTGACACAACATTGACTGTTATAATATTATTAATACCACTGGCTGTGGGCGTTTCACGACAAACCCGAGTTTTCGTATCTCAGTGGCACGGCACGCCGCGCGTTCGTGAATGAATCGTAAAAACGCCGGGTTCGTTCGCACCGGCTAATGTCAAGGTCCTCGCTTTGTTCGCGTGTGTATATACCCTCCCCACTTCTTTTATCGGATTTTTCAGTTTTTTCAGTCGGATTGCAATACATCAAGATATATAGCTTAAATAATCTACTTAGTGTGTGAATGGGTGTTTATGTTCACTGGACAGCTTATATTGAGCGAAATAAAACACAGAGAGAAATGAAAACGTGATCAAATCGACAGATAACTTTAAAATACTGAACGAGCTATTTTTATTTATCAACAATATGTGAAATAAGCATAAGAAAAACAATAAAAACGTCTGAATTAATATCACAAGTGTTCAAAATACCACGCGGACTATGTTTTAGCATCGATAAATGTATCCATAGAGGACTTCATGTCGAGTGACGGTCGGAGAGGCAGCCTGCCCGCTGCGATCCGTGTCAAAGATTTATACAAAAAATTGTATTAAAGAACATCTCTATACTACAGCGTAGCGTCCACGTTTCACACCGGTTGGTTCCTTGAAAATTAACATACCTATGATTTAATCTTCAGACGAAACCCATGTAGGAAGAAATGTATAAAATATAGTTCTTAGATTCGGAAATGAATACATTTAGTATTAGTTAAATATGTTAGAAATTGATTATTATGCTAAGCGCGTAAAAAATAATAACTTGAGTTGATATAAATATAGACCTATCGAACAGTTTTCATTGTGAATTGGGTTTACCAATTTTATTTAAACATATAATGCATTAGAGAAATTAATTTCTTTATTCCTATTGTCAAATATAGGTATGAATTAACATTCGTAGCTCTGCTGATTATCACAAACCTTTCATTATTTGTGTTATGTATATTTTAAATCAGAAACTAAATTACTATTATCATCATCAGAATATCTTATATCTTCTCAAATTTCCTTCGAACATTTGAATGTCCAGACAAATGCATTTTCGATTAAAATGTCCAAGCTTTACGGAGACGCACTTGACATATCGTCTCCAGATTTTTAAGCATTGCGAGCGAGGACGGGCTAATTATCGGTTTCCGAACCTTCAAAATTGCAGAATTAAAATCGTGAAGCGGCCAAGAGTGCGCGTTCTAATGGACGCAATAACTTGACGTAAGTTAGCGCCTTCTGTCCTGTATATCTCCAGCCTTTATCCTGCGCCCGCGCAGTAATGTAGATAAATTGATCGCCCCAATCCCTTATTGGATTAATTTATGGTAATATGTTCAGATCGCGATAGCCGGCCCCGACTTACGATTAAACAGTTTTTATGTAAATCCGCCATCTTTGTTCGCAGCAGTCGGTATCGCAACATCGGCTGGTGCAAGCGGTGAAGTTCCGCGGTAATATTAGGTAGGTACATACTCGTATTGTCCCTTCAATTCTTGGTGTGTTCATCAAATGGTTACAAAAAGAAAATTAATTTCGCATGAAAATTATTATATATTGGTTAAAGATAATCACACTTGATACGGTATTTTTACAATAGAAATATATGAATGATATATGAAACAAATATTAGCCAGACAATGATTTTGTAGCACTTAACGCATGAAATTAATTGATTATTTATCTTTTATTTGGTTTCATAACTTTTAACACTAAGTTGAACACAACTTTTAAAAGATAAAACAATAATAAGTTTTAATTGATAATCATAACAACAAAAATTGTGAAGGTGAGCGGAATTTGTTTAGCCGTGACTTCAGGATAACTCGTAGGTATATTTTCGGTCATCTGCATACAAAATCTTCGCCTCCATGCTATATCTGCCAACTCCATACTACATCTGCCGTCTCCGTATAATGTTCAAAACGCTATATTCTCTAAATTAAGCCAAGAACCTTGTTGCTAATCATACCGCAATGATGTTTCTGATTTTATGACAAGTGGCGTGTCTGCATAATGCGATGTTTTGTTTCTAGCCATTTAAATGCCGTAAAACAATAAAACGTTGTATTTTTGCAATTTTAAAAACGTTTTGATTGAACGCCCACGCCGCTCTCGAATGTCCTCCTTTTACTTGTTGCTAAATGTAGCTACTCCATTCGTGGTTCTGTTTTTCAACTTCAAATAATCCCGCTGTTGATAATGATAATATAATTTATATATTTGATTATTGTTTGTTAATTTTTAGCTAAGTTCTATGTAAATCTGTTTTGTAAACAAATGAATTAATCGTATTTATGTTAGTGAAACCATTTTATCACACCGTTTTGAAGCCATGAGTTACTCAACTAATGGTTTTCTCCGATTGGTTTTTGTTTTTGGCCTACCTCTTCGGGGATTACAGGCGTGATGTTACGTTTACGTTTTTGTTTTAGAGTTTGTTTGATTTTTGTCACTCAAAATATTATTTAATGTTAAAGAGAATGATTAAAAAATGCACAATGATTATAAGATTTTTTACATTACACAGGCTACATTGATAATAGCACCATATTCTTCAACAATATTTCTTGCCTGACATATTAAAATCCGCGCTGGTATTAAAATGGAAAACAAATCAATTCTAAGTATTATTTATCGATGATGATGATTTTGATGAAGACGGGGGTGATGATGAAGATGTCAATGTCGATGACAAATGATTATATTAATAGTAATTTAAGTACAGTTCACGTAAGAAAGAACCCAAACACTAAAATTAAGACGGCATTAGCAGATTTGCTAACGTAATTTTGTCACAGAACAGGTAAATAATAAACATATGAATTTATTGAAATATTCAAAACAAAAACAGAACAAAATAGACAGATAAATAATAGATGCCGTATTTGTAAAGATGTTAAAGATAAATCATTAATCAATTTTGTGATTTGTGAACAAATGTTATTAAGTTAAACGCGTATGCCAATATATTCTGATAACTTGTATGAATTCTGATTCCTTGTAATTTGTAAAAAACTTCCGATCTCATCATGACTACTGCCAGATCGATATGTTTTACATATTAATGTGTTGAGAGCTGTTTCATTTGCAATAATTTCTGACTGAATTTAGATCAATTTGAACTTAATAAAAATCAATAGACGAATTCTTTGAGTGATCTATATTAAGGTGTCAAATTAAATTGATAATGAATAAAGACAATCAATTGGTTAAATAAATATTTATTAGTGTTATTGATTTTAATGACATTATTGAATTTGATATAGTTTATGGTATGAGAGATTATGTAGTATTTAGATAATAGAGTTATATAGCAGTCATCTTATTTTGATGCTAAATTGTATCAGATAAATTTAATATAAGAATCCCTATAACTAATCGGGTTTTAAAAATGTACTCAATTTGTACAAAACACACTCTTAATACACTTAACACAATATTTTAAGATGAAGCTTTATTCATTCCACTAGCAGATCACCCTACAACGTCACTTGAAAAGGAAACTGTAATATTAATAAATATGTATGATATATACAAAATAATTTGATTTAAGAATGGAAAACATATATAAATGTAACGTAACATCACGCCTGTAATCCCCGAAGAGGACACACGAGTATATAAATGGACATATACAGCCTTTAGAGAACTTAAAGTTTGCAGGCGAAATATGACTAACGTAACAACCAGTGAAAATGAGAATAATGGTCCCAGGTCCTTTTATTGTATATAAAAGTAACAATAATGATGAACGCATTCGACGAAACCATCACATTGCAACCAGCACACCTGAACGATTGCATTTTAACGAGATTTTTTCAAAAACTACACTTAATATTTTTTAACACATCCAACATTTAACAAGCAAATTAAAAACTAATTCCCTTTTAAATCACCGATGTGTTCCTCGAGATGGTAATCAAATAAGTCTGCGTAATTGCAATCGATCAAGCCAGCAGCGTAACTATCGTATCATCGGTTAACAACGTATTTTTAACAATACTCGCTCATAACTAATAATATAATAAAGCGGTTTGTTTGTTCATATGTTTGTTCTTTCATATTTAAAATCAGACATGGTCTAACTCCATAATTTTACTTCCCATTACGTTTGCAATCTATTCCGTTCTCCGCAAATTATAAATCTGCACCTGGAGACTGGATTCATCGAAAAACAAATCTGAAAGGTTATATTTTCGCAGACCCAAGTTAATAAAATCAAAGTTTATTGGTTATTATCATAGTATATTGCTAACAATTGGTATCCTTAAGTATTGTATCCACCCACAAAATATATTTTAAAGTAGAGAACATGAAATCTCTTTTCGTAACTGCTGATTTATGAAGGTTTTGTGGTTACTTGTTGATGTGTTTCAGTAAAAGAATATGGTTAACACCGTTATCCTTAATATACTCTGAGAGCATATGCTGATAAAACCCCAAGTGATTCCTAACCATCATGTCCTACAATTACATTTTAAATTCACTTTAACAACCTTATACAGATTGACGCACCTGAAGATATAAAACTGAAGCCCCTCCTCGAAAACATTATTATTATATAATTTTAATACATGTAGGCGCTGTATGTTTATTTGTTATTAATAAAAGCCGGTGTCACGAACGGACTCGGGAGAAACACCTCGTTACTTCTAATAATGCTAATTACGTACGGACGTAGGTACCTTTCTTTAGTCCATTCACCATCATCAATCATCACCATGTTGCTTTGCACATGCAATCTAAGTCCACATCATGGATACACAGCTCGTTTTAATTTATCAAGCAATCATTAATTACATTGGGGAAAAATTAAGCAAGCCACACAAATGCATAACAAAGTCCGCATTTTATACTGTGGAAGACAAAATGGTAAATTTAAACGAAAAACGATATTTTCCAGTTTTCATGTCTGTCTGATTTATTTCCATTTCATAAGAATGAAATACAAAAATTTTCGTTTAATAAATATGAAAATAGAAGTGTATATTAAATAGCGTAAGGCGTAAAGTAGAATGCGATAGTAGCAAGATAAAGTACGATCTAAACGTTACGTTAACTTGGAAGTATTCACCTGAATTTGAGAATGTTAAGCAAAATAAATTCACCAATAAAACTAATTGTAACTCTCGGTAACTAAACAGCTGAATACTTATAAATGCACGTGCCCATTACGCAAATACTATTCCTAGATAGATTCGAACGTTTAAAGCCTGATCCGGTGTTCATAATTATTTACCACTGGATCAACAGCTCAGTTGTATTTATATTACATAAATCGTTTCTATTAGGTACTTACTTATTCACGTACTCCTTATTAATTCAATAGGACAAAACAAAATACATATAATAAGCAAGTGTCGTTAACTCCGTACGAATTTGGCTGCGTTGTGTTGTAAACAGAATTGGGTAAGAAGAAAATATTCTGGAAGTTTCTCCAATAAACAAAGGCGAGGCACTTCGCGATAGCGGCAAAAACGCGTTCGGGCCACATCGGCGCACATTTTATACAAACGATGACATAAATACTCATTTGCAAGAACAATATCCGATATTGAGTGAGGCCTGTCTTGCGAGAAACGAACGGTACACTTGCGGCCAGGAGAAGGGACCTCACAATTATATCGTTTCTTTAGGTGTAGTGCTTATATTTTGTTAGTGAGTCAACTTCTTTGTTGAATAAGGAAAATGAGATACATTAATGATGAATGAGTTATTAATATCCTTCATTGTATAATTGTTATGCATTTATTACAATCCCTACGATCTAATGTTCGTTATCGAAAAAAAAAATTCCGCGGCCTTCTATGAATTTACACATATAATACCGTAAAAGCCATGCCGTAGCAAAATAATTAATTTTACATAGATAGTCACAAGTACGTTTTGTTATTCTATCAAGTTTATATTAAAAATGTAATGATTATTATTTCTGCTTATTTATACTTTAACTTAAGTGTGTGTATAAAGAACATTTTCAGACCTTAATATCTATAATGACGTAATGTCATAAGAAGATCTACATTATATTGACCTCTATACTTTTCCCGGCCGGCAACACACCAGACTCATTCATGTTTATTCACCGGCCGCGAACCCCTCAACCGATATATTTATTGGTTTGCATCCACCGGTATCTATGTAGAATTTACTACACCGGTACTACTCAAAATTCGTCTTACACTTTACAGCTGTATGT
>DWDU01002170.1:0-13177 GCA_018245575.1 Jemadia suekentonmiller
GTAACTGGTGAAACGTGGGAGTGTTCTACACTCCTCTGCTTACCTCTTCGGGGATTACAGGCGTGATGTTACGTTTTCTTTTTTTATATGGAAATGCTTATTATATAATTGAAGTAGTATATGAATTATTTTCTTCTTGGATCCGAATGAATATCAATAGCCGTTACATCGAAAATTAAACTTACCTTGAAGCATTCGAACAGTGAAAAGGGAAAGGTCACGATGACCAGAATAAACGACATTAATGTTGCGAATCTTTCCACACATCCCACGGCTTCTGGGTTCGCTGTTGAAAAACACATTAAAATTGACCTTTGTGGTAAATAAATGAACATGTTTTAAGAATATCCGCAATTATGCCATTGCCAATTTATTCTAATAATAACTGCATTTATATTTTCATTGAAAAGAACAATTGTTTGTTTTTTTTATATCTATACATATAAACAAAAACGATAAAGTGTAATGTTCGCCAATATAATCGAATTAAATAGGTTTTAGTTCCGACCTTTCACTCCAAGAGCCAGAAACAAATCCTAGCGCGCACCTCATGTGCGTTTTAAACTAAAATATCACTCACTATAGCGGTGAAGAAAAACATCGTGAGGAAACCTGCACATCTTAGAGTTTAAGAAAAAATATTCTCTAAGGCGTATGAAGTGTGCCAACCAGCACTTGGCCAGCGTGGCAGACTATGGCCTTAACCCTCTCTTCCTGAGAGGAGACCTATGTTCCAACAGTCGAACGATTAAATAAGGGGTCGATAAAAAAAATAGGTAACAGTGTAAGCCATGGTTTGATAGTTGATACTAGACATTTTTGATGTTAGAAATTATTGATATACGTGAACAAGTCGACTATTGAATATAAGTAATATCAATGTTCTATTTATAATTCTTATGTTTTTGCATCATTTTGTTACATTATCGGATCCTTATACATGTTTACCGAACATTACGGCCATATAGTTTTGGGAGTGCTTAGGAAAAATTTAACATATAAGTAAGTAAATCTTGGTAAATCTCCGCACAGGGCTATCTGATTCTAAACTCCTATCTAGGCAAGCCGGTGTTATGATGACCGGACAAATGATGTGGGTATAATTATATAGATATATATATACATACGAGTATACATTTACATTGATATTTTTTTATACTCAGATATTCAAAAATCACTTATGCTTGTGATATGTGATAAATATTTCGCTATGGAAATCTAACCCGTGATTCGCAGTTCAACGGTTAGGTCAATTAGCCGCTGCACCAACAGGACCGTCATTGTAAGTTATAATTTGATTGCAAGAGCTTACAGTTGTTATACGGAATTATTGAGGCACTAAAAAAGGCACTAATTAAGTGCTCAAAAATCTTCATTTCACCTAAAACTATGTTAATATTTAATTAACAAAGAATATTTAACATGAGCAACACAGTTATTGTTGAAACATTGTTGTTAAATGTGATGAAATCTTATTTTTTCCCGCTAAATTGACAGCTTGTTCAACAGGAGTAGAACAACAAACATATCTCACACCCAACATAATGCAGACCTTTCAAATATCTGAAGTCTGGATTAATCTCGCTCATTTATTTTGACCTCATGATTTATGCTGTATTATAATCGTGGTTAACTCCGCGGAAGTAAAGTCGTCAAACGTCTAACGTACATAGCATACTACTAGTATTTTGTGCAATGTATGAATGTCGTAGCCCAATAACGTTATTAATTTTAGTTTCAAACTATAAGCTTATCTTATGTTGCTGTATAAAGCAGTGATTGCCCGACTATTGTTAAGGTACTTACGCATTTGTATAGTGATTGCGCAAGATGTACCCGTATCGCAATCTAAAATATGTAAACGCACAAATTAATGATGAGATTTATCAATTAACGATCATTTGATTTTACACAATGTTTTGTTTACTCACAACTGGGAACGTTATCGCGCCTACTACTCACTGTTCTCAATTCGGTACGCATTATATACGATAATTTATTTAAACGTATCGGTGGTACGAACTAAAAGAGTAATTAGAGCTTATAACAGTGTATCTCGAGCAACAGTCGCGGACTGCGCCGACTAACTTACACTCAGGATAGACCGCGTGTTTACACGACCCAGAAACAACACAGATTCCAACTAAAAATATCAATTACAATGCGATGATCCGCAACAATTCGACATCAATATGTTCACGTCGGATTAGTTGCGTTTAGTCAAAATTTATTTACGTATTTCAAGGTAGCACTCCACTTCGCCCGAGTCCTTGTCGTAACAACCGAAATCCATGTGGGGCGGTGCGCGCTTACTGGTGCGCATTGACTGATGGCGCATCAATCAATCACCGTTCGGGTGTGATCTACACGGTGTCTATACTGAAACTAAGATGGTGCGGTCTAAGCAAGACCAGGGTGTTGGTAAAAATAAATAAATAACGCACTTTCAACCATGTCGACGGGAGTGCGCGAGCGCGCTCTGGGCCGCGTTGCTCCGAATTGCGAAGTCTAGGTACCTACTTATTTCTGAAGCGGAGCAGGCTCTCCGTGTAGGTATTGTATGTTAGCATGTTTACGTAATAAATAAGCTAAAACTGGAACATTAGTTTTCTGTACGAAATTTATGATCTTCACGAGATTCTTGAGCACGTGTTATTCGTCAGTTCTCACGTGTAAAAATGTTCGCTGGCTAAGCATTAGCTTTACGCTATGTACTACATTTTAGATAAATATACGTGCTACAAAATGGGTATTGGTCATTATCTTCCAATGGTATCGGCGAAGCAAACGAATCAACTATGCCTTGCT
Source organism: Jemadia suekentonmiller (assembly GCA_018245575.1). Lineage (NCBI taxonomy): Eukaryota > Metazoa > Arthropoda > Insecta > Lepidoptera > Hesperiidae > Jemadia > Jemadia suekentonmiller. The sequence goes on from DWDU01002170.1 coordinate 2,809, forward strand.
AGTTTAGACATTTTTTTAGCATATAAAAAAATCCAGTGATTGTCAACTTTGTCATCTGACATTGTCTAAGTTGGAAGCTTTTGCGACAGTTTATAATTTCATGCCAGTAAAGAGGGCTTAAAATAGTAGACTGCTAAATTTCGTAACTGGTCTCAACTGCTTCGTTAGTCGTGTCGGTTGTAAGCACGATTGCCGAACGACAGATCCTGGGTTCATATCCCGGACGGGCACTAGTGGATTTTTCTAACTTAGATTTTCTTAGTAGTGGCTCGGAGTTTGGATATGTACCCGGTGCATGGCAATAGACTCACCACCTATTCCATAGAGGGGCCTAAACGTAACTGGTGAAACGTGGGAGTGTTCTGCACTCCTCTGCCTACCTCTTCGGGGATTACAGGCGTGATGTTACGTTATATCTTTTTAAGTGACAAGTACAGACACCGAGCAGGTAGCAGTCACAGATGGTGGGTGCCTTCTAGAGAAACCGCAAACGACGTCTAACAGGTCTGTAAGACTGACAGTACCTTGGATAACATTAGGAGACCTCGAACGTCCACCCTCGCGATACAGCGAAACAGCAATCATCTTGTTCTTCCTGCTTCTAAAATGCTTGTTTCGAGCAAACAGTATAGGTACATATTAATAGTAATGTGTAAGGAAATAAATTAGTTGCAGTTGCATATTACGATCTCTCATTTACTAAACATTATTGCATTGTCATGATAAGCAAAATCCCACGGTACTACAAGAAAACGCGTGATCGTTTCTGCATAGAATTCAATTGTGAATGCAACAACAATTAGTAATTTAACGGTGAATTGTGAAATCGTGATGTTGAGAAGGATATTTTTTTATGCTCGTTTTTATGGATAATTGTTATGTTATAACGAAATTTGACAGCCTCGGGAGGTCCTTGGTTCGATCTCCGGGTCGGGCAGTATTATTTTTTTTTAAATTAGATTTTCTAATAGAAGCTCGGAGTCTGGATATGGGCCCGGTGTATGGCAATAGGTTCACCACCTATTCCATAGTAGGACGTAATCGTAACTAGTGAAACGTGGTAGTTTTCTACAGTACTCTGCCTACCTCTTTGGGGATTACAGGCGTTATATTACGACATTACGTTATAATGAAATTTCTTTATTACATTCAACAGGTAATTAATTATAGTAAAATATTTCTGCATGCAGAGGTCTCTACACAAATTCTATGTTGTAAACTTTGAATAATATGCAAAATTCGAAATTATTATATTCTTACTAGTTATGGCGTTTGAAAACCGGTGAAGCGGCTTTATGACCTAATCGTAAACCTGTTCTGAACTTTGTCCTTAAAGGTTCATTCACTATTATTATTATTATTATTTTCAACATGTTAATTATTATTATTCGTTGTAATGTTTATCGGACATAGAATACATCATAGAATACTTCATAGAATACAATCATGTAATGTATACATCACGTAGAATTAAAAAATAACTCATTTATGCATCGGCGCTTAACTGAAGCTGATCGAATGCAGTTGAACACAGTAAAGTTTGAGGTGTACTAGACATGGATAGTGCATAAATGCCCTTATCTGATATCGGATCATTGACAATGTTATCAATAAATCTTTTCGCCGATCATTAGTTTGATGTGTTCTAATAAAATTCTCAGCGTTAGCAATAACCATTTTAATTGGAAAATCGTTGTGTTATGCGTTCAAACTAGCAGGCCGACATACTTAAGATCACGTTTGAGTTTTGCAATATGTGAAATGGTTTGATGCCTATATTTAATACCGGTTCTATTTTTACTAAGCGTTTTATATCTCAGTTTAAAGGGAAATACATGAAAACGCAACTTTTATTATGTGTGTGGGTGTTTTTATCCCAGGAGGTCTTGATCGGCAGTTTCTCTTGCAACCACCATGCCTAAAGAAGCGGTCAGAAAAGCTAAGTCAATGAACACACACATATATAAAACTAAAGTATGACAAAGCGTGATAGAACTAAATACTAGGGCAAATATTGTGTGATTAAATTTCCAGACAGCCAACTTTAAAAGATTTCCAGCACGTTTGACCAATCTAAAAACTTGCTGCCCTGTTTTGCTAACTTTAAAAACTTGTCTTGACAAGAGGTTTCTCATATTTCCTAACTTATTGAGTATCTGTCGTTTGTTATAACTATCTTCCTATTATTATTCAGCTTAGTATAATTTTTATTTTATCTGCATCCGTACATTTATTAGTTTCTGATGAATAATCAATGTATCATTATCTCTATGTAATATGATACATGTAATTATTTAGTGTACCTAATGTTATGTACCCCCACTTCTGCCCTTAATAATTTTACGGTGTTATAGAAAAAGTAAGTAAGTTCGGTTCACTGTAATTTTGCGTATTATACATTTTAATACACGCACACCTACTTTCGTTTATAAACGTATATAGTAAACACGAGAGAATGATAAATCAAATAGAATTGGCATTTCCCTTCTGGTCGGTAATACACGCAGTGCAAATAAGGACGGTTGGAACACAGCGTGTCAGTTAGCGGAATTTAAGTACCTCTTTCTTCATATTTTGTAAAATAGCAACATAACCGAATACTGTCTCATGCTACTTAGCGGGACTTTCTATAATTTTCCCGACTTGTTATATGATCATACCAACTGACCCGCTTAATACATCTTTGGAAGCAAGGAAACGTTTGTCAAAATGTAGCAATAGCCATGCTTACTGTGTGTCAGCGCGTTAGAATTGGGTCGTATTTTATAAAATTTAATAACAATTATGGTAATAATTTATACTATTGAACCATTACAATACAAATAGTATTTGAAGTGACACCACAATTGCAGCTTTAGTTCGCGGAGGTCAAAGCGGAAACACAGTAATGAACAAGGTACCGTGCCGCGTCAAGAAACTTTGTATTACCTAACATCCGAAGCAGCTAGTATTGTTATTGTACAATATTGAAATGGTTTATTATCCAATTGTGGAATACATGGAAAGACTTGTTTTATTTCATATATTGATGGATGTTGTAAACGTCCCTTTTCTTATAAAGACTATATATTAATGGAAGTACGATACGTATGTTGCTATGTGTCCTATTATAACCCACTTAAATTGTATGTTAGTATTTTTTAAATTACATATATTCTAAATAACCTGTACACTTCTTGATTAACACAACTGTTATAGAAAAATACCGTTTAAAATACAGTTTTGTTAAGTTAGAAAAAAGTGGTGTTCGTACTTGCAATCGAAGCCTACGTATGCAGTGGTGTCTGGTCCTACAGAAGTAATAAATACCCTGGTTTCGTTCAATAGATTCAAAAAGGGATTAACAAATACATTGATACAGATACGTGCGCCGAGTTTTGTCCGAGCACACGTCGGTCTAGACACAAATTTAGCTTGCACCACACGTCTCGAATGCACTGGTCGCCGAGTGAGTGCAATTTCGACACCAGGAATGCAGCGGGCTCAGTTACTGTTGTTGCTAAAGCATTCAGTAACAAAAACTCCTAGATAATTCTAATAAAAGTAGCAACGTGGACTATTCTGGATATCCAGTAGGCTGCAATAAAGTGAACTTATTATATATCGGTTTATTTATACACATCTTGTTATGTAATCCTTAAGGTTCACAATATTTCTGTAACCAGAATTCTGACATGACAAATGCTACATTTCTAAATGAGACATAATAACGACATGATAACAGATTCAATTAAATAATGATATATTAAAAAAAGACATTGGTAATAATTTTGAATATTGCATTCGTTGATACAAATACTCAACTAAGAAGGTCTATTGAAATAACAAATACCATTTTAGGTAATGTAGTAGGTAATGTAATTTTACCTATTAATCTGTAATTAAATGAATACACAGAATTGAAGTGTTAATAAATAATTTGATGAAATTACTTAAATTTAGACATGTTGCGAAGTGTCGTTTTGCCATGTCCTTGGAATATTGGAGGCCATACATATAATAGGGAGGCTAATACTGGAGGGCATTTAAGGTCTACAAGGGCCTGAGATAAAGTGATTATTATTTAACCTTTACGCCTGGTGGAACCGGCGGTCACAAGTCGGGGCTAACGTCTCACTTAGCATATGTAATTTTGCTTATAAGCCTCGGTTGATTTTGTATGGCAACAATCTTCAAAGATCCATTGGGTATTTTAAATATACTGGAATATTTGAATATTGATAACGACCTTCTAGGAAGAAAAAAGAGAATGCTGGCAATTTTCAATTGAATAAGTTTAGAAACATAACGACGGATGTTTAAAATTCAATCATAGTTTCTTTAAATTTGATTAGAGCATTAAGGAGGTCTGAGTTCTAAACCTGAGCATTCATAGTTTATCTTCGCAATTTATGTGTGCTTTTGTTATTAAATATGTGTTGCCATATTAAAGAAGAGAACAGTTAAGAAATCCATTCGTTTGAATTATTTATAATTTTTTCTATGGTAGGGCTTCCTACAGTTACATAATATACATTTTATAGTGCGCTGAATGTGCGTCAGCCAAAAACTATATTATTAATTAATTCCTTCTATTGACTGTTATGTGCAAGAAATATGTGCCTATAATCATATTGCTACGACTTGAAACAATTTAATGTAGAATAAAAAGTAATTCGTATGTAGGAATCCATAAAGCCTCGTGTCGGTGGTCAACCGCAAACTTGCACGGCAAGTGTGGAGGGGTCTTATATATTTATAAGCGTAGGACAATTGCATGGAGCAGCTAAGTCTAGAACTTTAGGACTGTGTGCGCGTTTAGTGCCTTCCGTTCGAGAACATGTGGGTGAGTTTAATTGATAGCATATATTTCATACCGCTTTAATTATATAGTTATAATACAAATTTATTTATTTTATCAATATCTTTTATATCTTGTTATTAGAATCGTCGTATATATTTATTGATTATATAAATAACTTTTATATTATTTGATTGCTGCTAAGAATTGTACTATAAAATTTTAATTGTATATTAATTTCTAATGATCTCTTATAACGCATTTAAATATTGTTGGTAATATAGCAAAAAGGCAGTTTTCGTAAATTTTTATTTTATTTTACGAGCAGTTTCGTTTAATGTGAGAACATTTACAGGTATTATTTTTTTTTGAATTATCGTCAGTATGGTTTTAATAATGTGTTTTATTTTACTGAATTGGTATGCACGAGAGTTACTTGTGTTACGATAAGACTTATTTAATGAAAATAACATTACGCCTTTAATCCCCGAAGAGGTAGGTAGAGGAATGTAGTATCTACACTTCGTCTCACCAGTAACGTCTAAGTCCCACTATGGAATTGGTGAGTTTACTGCGATCACCGGCCACATATCCCGAATCCAAGTCACTACTAGAAAATCTAGTTAGAAAAATTAAATAGTGCCCAACCCAGTGATAGGTCCGCAGGATATTTCGTTGGGCAGTCCTGCTCACAACCAAAACGACCGACGAGGCAGTCTGGTATTAAATGATTATTTATTTGCGATAATTAATATACTAGTATTAAACAAGATGTAGCGTAGGAACAATTACTTTCTACGGGTCCACTGACCCACCACTTAATAAACCTTGAGCCTGTAAACGTTGAGCCTGGCGTCGTGGGTTGAAATTCCATCCAAGACAATTAAATTGGTGTGATGAACACAAGTATTTAAGTTAGAAAAAATAATCTATAGTAGTATAGTACGTATTTACTTTGTGTCTGAGACGTTTGTATGCCATAATAGAGGCTCTGCCTGTTTTGCGATTAGATTCCGGTGAGAGGAGATGCCCGAGACATTTAATCTTCTTACGAGTTCAGCGCCTACCGGAGGTCGGCTAGCATCGGGGCTATTTTAACATCAGATACTACAGCTAACAACAGTGAAAACTTTATTATGTATTTGTATTGCATGTACAAAATTTGTTAATAAAATTGTCTTTAGGTTTTGGTACTGCTGTCATGCGTGAGCGCCGTTTTCGCGGTGCCGGTGGAGTATGGGAGCGTGTTTGCGCATGCGCCGATCGTCCACGCGCCCGTCGCGCACGTCGCCGTCGAGCCTGTCGTAAGTATATATCAGATATGTTTTGGATAATCCTAAAACACGTGAACATCGTCTGCTCTGTGCATATAAATATAGTGCGATTTACGCCCTGCTTGATACATTTCGTATTCCTATTACTTCTAAGCGTAACTTTAACTACGATCTACCAATTCTTGTTTTTGAACGTTGGACAATGAAGCGTATCTATAGCATTTTAAAAGTATTGTGCTATGTATGTAGCTATGAAAACTATCTACAAAATTGTATGTTGCCTGTTTAGGAAAGTAATTACAATAAACATATACCCATAATTTTCTCCATATAAAGTAGTTTAGCGCATTAAACAAAAGCATTGTGATCACGTTCATGACTTTATGAGCTTTAATCTTTTCACCTTTCTTGCACGTGAGATTGTTACAGAAAGCGTTATGTAAGCTAGTCCGTCGCGCCGTTTCCACACCTTTTAAATGGCTAGAATTATTAATATTTATTTATTACTTACATTTTTCTAGTGTTAGGAGACAAATTATTAACATTCTATATTTTCTCTCTTTCTCTGTCTTTTGTCTTTTACGAATATTTCAGAGATTAATTGCAAATTTTTTTTACAGATATAACTTACCTGGTTAACATGTTGAATTTCGTTACTGTACAGACATAATGCTAATGTACTAATTCTCTTGCAGTCATATCCTAAGTATGCATTTAACTACGGTGTAAAAGACCCCCACACTGGTGACATCAAGTCCCAGCAAGAGGAGCGGGACGGAGATGTAGTCAAAGGTATTTCACTTTAGAACGGAACCTTACATTACTTTTAATCACATTATTAACACTTAAGTAACTTTTATTGAAACTATTGTAAGTAAATGAAGGGTACAATCTGGGTATTGGAATTTGATACAGACAAATCTTAGCCTGCGATAAAATTGGAATAAAATATGTACGTACGTCTTAAATGAAAATCGAACACAATAAGACCTACCCGTATTTTTGTTTATTATAATCGTTAATATTTATATTTATATATGTTAATCTATCAATTTATCGTTTATAATTAATATACCTGGAATAAGCCAGTGCTAGCGAACGATCAAGTCGTTTCCCATAAAAAAATCTCGCATTAAATTGCCGGTTTATTATTGATTCAAATAATTTTACTGAGCAGTAATATGCTATATAGCATATAGTCTGCTGTATAGAAATGGCCCTATGGCCACTACGGATCCTTTACGTTGTAATAAAAAACATTTTATAACATTATGCATATTAATTTTTGTTATGTGCTTTACTGTGTAATATACGAATGGAGTTCTTGGTGTGTTTACAGGTAGCTACTCCCTGGTAGAACCCGATGGCTCAACGCGGCACGTGTCATATTCCGCGGACGACCACACTGGCTTCAATGCTATAGTGCAGAAAACTGGACATGCCGTTCATCCGGTAAAGTATTATATTAACTTTTAACTGCACGGTTCTTGGCAAATAATTGTAACATATTATGTTTTATAAAACGTTGTTATTAATTTGGATATTAACAAAATCAGTTATTAATTTTTGTCTCGGTAAACTTGCGGATTAATTGTATATACTAATATTATACAAGAATATTAAATCAATAGATCGTACAGAAAGCGTAATATGATACTTGATAGGCCATTAATTGTACGCTAACTTTGTAATGGATATGTTGGTTTTCATCAAACAACTTGTTAGACGCCGTACATTTCACAAACTTGATTTCTCCAAGATTGCACTAAGTACTGTGCTTGCGCAAACTGTTGGTTCGTAGGCTTTATAAGGAAACGAGCTTGTTCTGACTCTTAGTCAACTTTATATTAATAATTTTCCCATTAGCTGATATGGATAGCTTTCAAGGAGTACTAAAATACATATAATAACTATTTTTAATTTTATTAATAAAAAGAGTAACGGAAGTGAAACAAAATTTGTCATTAAAACAAATATTAATCAGCTGTAAAGTTTGTAATAGATTTGTGTATAAGTCAATGTCGCTCAGTGGACTGCCTTTTGACTTGTCGGTAACGATCTGGAAACTAGACGGTTTTAACCGTGGTATGGTACCATTAACTATAACTACTATTATACTATAAAATAATCGATCTTTTCGTTCGAGTTTCAAAAGTGAATTCAGAAATGTTTTATTGGTAATGGACGCTATTACAATAGTAAAGAGCTGAGTCACTGTTCTGTAATTCAATTTAGTTTATTTCTAGATGATTGACAACTTATCTAAGATTACGGCATCATAATCCATCTGTCTTTCGGTCCACCAATGAATTATGATTTCCTTAACACCGAGAAGGGTTACAACGACGCTCTGATCTTGATCTCTACGCTTCTCATTATACAGATACGGGGTTATGCTTTTGTTAATTTTCAAAATTTGATAGTTTAGCGGCTGTAGTTATTCTTCAATGACATCAACTAGCCGCATTCATGCTCACTAGAAATTCCTATAACGTAAAAAATCCCATGCGTAGGCGACAGCGGTTAACAATGACGAAATGCCCCGGTCTGGCGCGTTTGACCTTGTACAATGACATTCTTCGTTATTTTGACCAAACCAAGGTATTTTCGTGTAACTACGCAGCAATCTATGGCCGAGAACCGCAAAAAGTTTCAAAATAAACTCATGGTTTTGAAACTTAGGAGTTGGTTAGTTACAAATGTTAACATATTGTGGAGAATTAAAGCATCCAACAACTCGTTCAGTCGCATGTAAAATTTCCGCTAGGAACGCATTTGGAATACTTCTTTATGATCCAGTGAAGATATTTTAATTTTTCAGAGTAAAATGTGATTTGGTAACATTGTGACTCTTGATAGATTCCGGGATATCCTGCTGATAGGGCAAGCTTCCTATTGATGTAATATGAATATTTATCTGTCAGCGTCGGCCTTAGTCGCCTCTTACGATACCGTGACATCTCGGCATGGGTTGTGGTAATGTATTTTCTCTCCGCCTCGACACAATATCGCTAGCAGATCACGGAATGACACGGTCTGCCTAGGCACGGGTCTCAATTCACCTACGGCCACTAGTGTAGGCGATGCAGGAAGCCGAGCCACGCGATTCCCAACCCGCATGCCCAGCGTCGGTATTATCGCCAAGAACCAGAAGTGAACGAAGACACTGTAGTTGATGATGAACTTTTTCTATCATTATTATTTCAAATTTTTTCAAACTTAATTTTCGATTTAATATGTAACTTTATTGCCACAGGTGGCAGTTGCCCCAGTCGCCCACTACGCAGCTGCACCCGCCATAGCCGTGGCGCCATCATACGGCTACCACCATTAACAAGATGCCACAAAGTATGCTTTATACGCCGTAATATCTTTTTTAAAAGTGCAAGTACTCCCTCCGATAACGCTTATAGCAAAATTTTAATTCTCTTTTGTTGCCATAATCTTTATTCAGGCTTATTGAAAATCTTATGTAATATTCGTCTTATAACAATTTCCATGAAACTATTCTTCGAAATAGTACGTTGAATTATTTTAGATCTTTCATAAACATTATAAACATGATTTTTTATACAAATATAGCAGCATAATGTATCGGAAAAGGCAATGAAATTGTTATTTAAGCAAGTACCGTTGATATTTCGAAGTATTTAATAAGTGAAACGAACCGGATAAATTTACCTTTAAAACGATTAAACGCTTTTCAAAATAATTAAGGTGTAATCTTCACAGTACTAGCTACTAGCTATATTAAGTTCACGATAGGTATGATTTTAAAATGAACGTCAAGGAATCAATAAATAAATTAATTTGTACATATTTTAGATTGCACATAACATTGAATTACAAATTGTCATAAAACGATTAATTTTGAACAATTTTTTTTGGGTTTGCTATTTAATTTAACTAATTAAAATACCTATCTGTTCCTTTGATTTAAGTGTATCTATCATAGCATCTAAAGTACAACATTAATTTTAAACATGTTGAATGTATTTCATAATTTACATAAAGTATTTATAGTTAAGAATACGTTGTGTTAGAATGAAAATTTATTCAATATCTACACGTGATGTTAAATGAAATAAATATTTGTACTGAAATGTTTATAAAACATCTTGTTTTATTTAATGTAAAGATTTCCCCATTTAAATTGTATGCATATTTACCAATGAATATATTGTGTATAGTAATATTCCTGGAAGTAATAATAATCTTGAGTGCCTCGTTGGTCGTGTTGGTTGCAAGTGCGAGTACCGATCGGGAGGTCCTGGGTTCGATTGCCGAATCGGTCCCTGCAAAATTTTTCTTATTT
>DWDU01002171.1:0-13176 GCA_018245575.1 Jemadia suekentonmiller
GTAACTGGTGAAACGTGGGAGTGTTCTACACTCCTCTGCCTACCTCTTCGGGGACAACAGGCGTGATGTTACGTTTATTACGGTGATCTGGCGATACAAACTGATCCTAACGGTATTGCGCCCTCTGCGAAATGTCCTGTTAAATTAACCAATGCGGAAGGTGAGTCTGCACATCTGCGGATTATAAGTACGATGAACACATGTCCTTCTCAGCATCTATTCGGTGCCTGTACGGTTCTATAAAAAAATATGAATAAATATACAATCTGTAGGTACATTTAAAAATTCAACTATTGATAATTTAATGCTAGTTTCGCATGTACCCGAAATATATAATTGCATCGATTATGCAAACACCGGAATTAAATAAATAGAATCTAAAGATCAAGGCACACTTGGAGGTAGCATCGAAATAGGAAAATGTGAGCGCAATGTGTTTAGGAATCCAAAATAACAACAAAACCGACCATTCTTGCAATGGTTCATAACGCAACACACCTGCATTGCCCTGGACTAACTCAAAGACATAACAGATTACATCGGGCATCGGGCATCTGCTATTGGGCAAGCTGAATTCTTTGACTAACTATGCTGTGTAACTTTCACCAACAGTTCGTTAACAGTATTAATGTATTTTCCAAGTTCAAACACCTCTCGATGCACTATGTATATGTACTATTAATTACACCGACACAAATATAAAACAAAAATTTTAAGAATATCAACTAACATGATAAAATGACCAGTTTTATTTGACTGTTACATTTGTGACACAATAAGTATGATTATTCGTGAAATAATATTTTAACACATCGCCATTTAAAACTTACCATTTGGATCAACTCTTATCGAAACGAAAATTGGTTTTTCTAGTGTGAACTTAACTAGGTATCACGAAACTGGATTTGTACTGGACGAAGTCGTCAAACACTTTTTGGATTATTTCAATCCGAGCGCAAGTCACTTATAAATGTAACGGTACAAACATACCGATGAACGCGAAGGTTATAGCTAAGTAGGACTCGGAATGCCCAAAACGGTAGTCCCTCTATTTTTGGAGCATAAGCATTCATTACGCTATATCGTAAAGTAATTAAAAAATGTATATTTTTATCAACACATATCGACCTCCGCTTTCAATAATTTTAAACTTAATAAATATCAGTGTAAAATTACACATGTGCGTAAATTATACACATTAAATGTACCATAACGCCTGTACACCGCGAAGAGGTAGGCAGAGGAATGTCAATTATGCAAGTACAGAGTATAATTACACATGCATGTGCATCGAAACGATGCGCCCTTCTGCTCACAACTATTTAATAATAACACGACAGTTTGCCTATATTGTGTCAACAATAGCTTCACGTACCGTACCTTTTTTCAATACACTTGAATAACAATGCAGTAAGCTCTCCCTCGGCCTGGGTGAACAGAAAAAAACGCTAACGCTTTCAGCTCAATCACAGATTAGTTGTAAATGAAAAGATATCTTTGCTCCCAAAAAATAAAGTAGTATTTGAATATGGGACCCCACGAAGTCGCCTACCTGCACCTGGCTCTAGGACTTTGGAAGCAAGCGGAGCATTTCACAAAAACCTTTTTGAGATAAATACATCAAAAGGCAGGACGTCTAGACGTTCTTTTTTTAGTTCCCAGAACGAGCAGGTAGGAAACTGTACAATAAAACACACGAACGACGACCCGCGCTCAGAAAACGTTAGCATTCAAAAACAATGTGTGTCAGTTTCATATAATATCTTTTATTTAACCACGGTTACAATTTGGCACATAGTTTACTGAGATCAAAATCACAATTATATTTAAGTTAAAAATTAAAGCGACTTGCCGACAATCATAAGACTATATTATAATGCGTTATGGCAACTTCGGTGATAAAAACTGGTATATTTGTACTTAACACTAATATATAATAATAAATTTACGCAGTCGCAAAACATCTTCATATTGTAAAACACTTAATTTATCTTTAACATTAAACATTCGACTAAGTACTATGCAGTAACAAGACAAGAGATAATAATTAAAACTATGGAGGACTATCAAATGCACGCCAAACGTCGCCCGCGACCGTTTGGATTCCAACATAAAACAAATTTCACACATGTACATACAAAACATTAAAATCAGTTACAATAAAATGGTGACTAGAAAATCAAACTCACTCAATCGTCTATAGGAATGCTGTATGCATAATACGTTAGAAGTAATATATTTCAGAACCTCTAACTACATCTGACTCCTAGGGAAGCAGACCGGACCTAGGAAATTGTAATAACTAGTGGATACTTTCGGTGGGTGAGTGTGGACTGGGGGCTGGCCGAGGACACGATCGTGCAGGGTGAGTATTGAGGCGGGGCAGTGGCGTGCCTTCCGCGACGAGCAGTACCAGAGCACGCGGGCCTTGCCGTGTCGCTTTCTCGAATTCACAAAATACGTGTTCCCCTCGTAGAACAGTAGTTTCCCGCCTCTTGGCGTGTACAGATACCGTGCGCCACCTTGTAAGCAAATATCAGCTGTTATAACAATCGTCATGTGCGTAGGAAAAAATAAAACAAACTAAGTAAACTCTTTAAAGTACAATAGTGCAGCTAGAACTTACCTGACCGCTTTCATAAAGCCACGTGTTGCTAATCACTATATTGACGGTGTGCCACGTTGCTTTATGAAACACGTTTACATGGAGAGTAATTTACATGTAGAGTTTACAAACGGGTAAATTAAAGGATACAATAGTTGTGTATTACACTTTATTTCGCGTACTGTAAATTTAAAATACTTAGTTTTCAACATTATACGTACACTTAAATGATCCTGCTCCGTATAATATGAACTATATGACCAATATGGTAAATAAAATGATACTACGAAAAAAAACTACCTAAACATTTGGCTTTTTGTAATGCCGTTTGTTAATTATTAATTAATACGTATTAGTTCACGCAGAGCGTTAACCATTAGCGGACGCGTCAGAGCGTACACGGAGCGGCATCATCATTTATACTTAGTAACATTAAATGTCAACACGCATTAAGCTATCTATACATTTATTTACTTATTAATTCATTACGACTATGTTCTCCTATAACCTAATTGTGTATGAAATAAATAATTTATGACAATTACCCGTATAAGTCAAATACTACCGTAGCGAGGTTTGTGAACCTTCGAACAATGTTTCATTATAGGAACATATTCTAGAATTTTCTATTTTACTATTTACTGCGGCGATAAAGAGTCGTAGTAACGTTCTGAGCAACTTGTCAGGGGTGATCACGCATCTGTGACTAATGTCTGACAGAGGTTGAATTCAATTTTTTTCACATAGGTTGATAAACGGGCAAGCGGTTCATTTGATAATAAATAATCACCTATGCTTACAAACATTTTCATTGGAGAGGAATTGTCATTGAATTACTAGCCCTATAGACGTCTATGGATTGCAATGATCACATACCATATGACCTATTTTTAATGAATAACCCACCTGTTCATCCGCCCATCCATTCATCCAAAACAAATCATAACATTTGATAAGCATGATTACAGTTCGCATTTGTATCTAGTAATTACTAGTAACTTATCATTTTGATACTTATCAGTTTGATAAATAATCGATTTTTGTACTTATACGCAATCTGTTTTGCTAGTTGAGGACGGATTTGAAACATCTTTGAACTATATATATTAAGGTGCTCAAATAGCCTATAAAAACGACCTTGTCAAAATTCTTCACAAAAAAATATAAAAATCTTTACACGTGTTGGTAACGTTTAAGACGCTAATACAATGTGCCTATAATCCATCAAAAATGTATTAACATGATAATAACATTATATATTTGCATTTATATGAAAATAAAAATCTGTGCAAGTACAACCCTTAAGGGACGTGGAATTAAAAGGATGAATACCAACGGCTTGTGATATCATAGGTGGTTGCCCTGCGCTCCATTAAAAAGCTTAGGAAAGCGAGCGATGCTGCGTGACTACGCCCTTAAATTCATGGTCTCACAGACCCAACATTAAGGACCTGACACAGAGTGAAGCGAACAATAACATTTTTCCGTGCACGCAGTGATGACTAAATCCCGACACTAAATTCATATTGATACGCACAAGTTGCGAAACGTGACAATTGATGTCAGTACTCAATCGTTATTTGGTGTATCATAAGTTGTGTGGCATTTCGACATGCGGCATAAAATTTCGGTCGGAATGCGTGAAGTTCCGCAGTAAGCAGTCGCAGTGGCGGCGGGCGACGAGGCTGAGGGCGCATGCGGGCGCGTGCACCGCCGACCAGCTGTGGCGGCGCCACACCAACCGCCTGTTGCTCGTCCGCCAGCACACCGACACACACCACTCTACAACGACCAATACCGATTTATTTCTTGTTATTCAATAGCTCTCATAATTCGCATTACGGCTGATAATACAACCCGATACCTATCATTCCCATACGTTTCTTCTAAAAATAACCCCAGCGAAAAAAAATAAAGGTACAAAATATAGATGTATATCATACATTCATCATTCAGAACCTACTTACAAATATTTACTTTTATAAACGATTCATTTAAATTACAACCATTGTGATGATAAATATGTTTGAATAAGCGAAGTCAATCAGAACAAAACAGATTTACCCAAAGCACAATCATTCAAAGCTTCTGCTGAGACTGGCATGACAGGCGTCTACGTGCTCACACTATATTATCATATTATCTAACGCGTGTACTGTGTAACGATATCGATCTTCAGGGCTCCAGCAGTCTAAGGGACGACCGCCCAGAGATGGGTATTACAAAGCACCGATTTCTATAAAAGTTTCTTTTTATGGCGGCCATTAAAGATTCGTAAGATGTAGCGCAAAGACGACCTTAATGCAACGGAATGTTGTATTTTGAGAAATAGCGGTGTGAGAGTGAGAGGGCTGTGGGATGCTGGGTGTTATCGATTGGTGCCCCATCAGCCCCCGTGACAAGGCGCGCGCGGCGCGCATGCCTAGCCTCGTGCGCCGCGCGCCTCCGCGCGCCTCCGCGTGCTCGCGACCTGCGGCCCACCCGCCCTTCATACTACTACGCTGCGACCTATTTTAGGATCCCATGCCTACACTGGGGAGGCATACAACTCTTACCCTAAATAACATAGATGAATCGATTTCCCGCCTCCACCATAAGCTTACCATTTCCTCGTTTGGTTTACGTAATAATCGAGGTAACGATACAAACATGATTATTTATAGCGGAGCTATGGAAACACGAAATAACTCTGTACAAATCATACGATCAGCTAACTGGAGAGAAACTCTCGCGTGACGTTGCGTGGAATCTGTAACTGAGAACATGCAAAGTTTCCTAGAGCTATACATACACACTTTCAATGAGTAAGTTGAGACTTATTCGGTTTAATTATATTATGCCATCTAATTCAAATACAACTTTTATTCTCCTCAAGTAAATTAAACAAACATTTACAGGTCTTCATACTAAAACAATAATATTTAATATTATTCCTATAACAATTAAAGTTAGGGATATCATACCAAAAAAAACATACACGTGTCGCCTCCCCAACAGAAAACTGAAACATACATCAAATACGCATCAATTTGATACCCGGAAAACATAAAATGGCGCGGTTGATCAATGCCGAGGGGGAGTAGCGCAGTGCGATTTTCCTCAACGCACACATAGACGGCAAAGGGCCGTACATCAAAATTAGGGCATACAGGGCGTAACTAGGCTGTAGCCCGGAGACAGCGCCCTGCGCCCCATGCCCTGCCGAACTTCCTTCTTTCATAACTCCGTGCCGTGTATCGATCCATCACAACTGCGCAATTCACGAGCTTCCGTATTCAAGTGATATTATATTGCAACGTTGTATCGGAACTAGCGCGCGCCCGAACCCTAACGCGTTGCTAACTGTTCGAGGAAGTTCCGTTAAATTACTCGCTTTTTATACAAGATGATTTTATTATATTTTGAGGATGAGAACGAGGAATGACAAAAGCATTCATTACGTTAATTATATCCTTCAATTTTAATATAATAATACCTATCAAATTCTTTTTTTAAAAATACATATTGTATTATAATACTTTATTTAACACTGGAAAATGTTTGTACGTCAGTAGTTTTTTTTTATAGAAACACATGATATCGTTGAAAACCTTTAATAAACTTTCGAGTCGTTACCAGCAGACGTGGTTAACAATTACAACTAAGTCAACTTAATATGAAAAAAATATTCTAGGACGATAAGTGAAATTAACGACATTAAGCACACAAGATACTTTAAATTCTAGACGGGTCCCATAAGATTAAATTTCGAATGTCAAGTTTATTCCAGAATAATGTATTAAGGGCTGTGCAGTCTATTGTACAGTAGAATTTCAAAAAGTAGAGTCTAAACGAGCTTAGCTCAGGTTCAATATAAATTCGACCACACTGATTGCAATATGAGTATCATTTGTTAATCTCAATTTTTAAACATCAACTTTGAACTCTTGGTATTCATTGAAAATTTCTATAAGTATAATAAAACATATTTGTTAATTCCGAGTTTGACGGAAAACAACTTGAATTAAAAAAATACCGAAAAAACACTGGTCCATATACGTGATTGCTTTAAATACCGGGATAATTAAAAACACTCAATGTAACAATATAATAAAAACACTCATTTTTTTATTGCAAAACTGTCGCACATTCTCTACTTCAGTACTATATACTCGTATTGTCGCGCTATTCAACGGGCAACATGGAAAAGTACAGCTTTTGCATACGAAATAAAAATACAAACTCCAGCGTTACAAAAATAATGATATTATTTCCACGTTTATAATCTTCAAAGTCGAAAGAGCATAAATATATTTTGTTACAACGTACTACATGAACCCATAAATAAATCTATTTGAGCCATCTGTTTAATTAATGAGGAGGAGATTGATTGCTAAGGGCTACAAGCAACCTTCATATTGCTTCTAAAATATCTCAGTACAGCTTGAATTATGAGGTGCTCTCTAGAGCCTTTCAACTCTATTGATCAGAAGATAAACACAACCGGAAGTGTATAGATTGAACACTACCAAATAAAACCGATCGAAGATGCTTAACTAATTCTGAAATCTTAACTAAGAGCCAATCCGTGTTCGAGGGTCACGTGCCAACTGTAACACTTTAGCAAAGTTAGAAATAAGGCCATCAGCACATAAAACTCAATTAGTACACGTATTAATATTTAACAATAACAAATAATCCATTCCGTTGATGAAGCTAATATAAAACGTACAAAAATGTAACTGATTATACATATAATTTCAGTATGTTACAATTTTATTTGAAATTAAATTATACACGTAATTCTTCATATACAAATGTTATAACTATGAGAAAGTTGCTGATGTTTCCCTTTATGTAGGAACTTTGACAGATTCTAAGAATACACTGTTATGATAGACGTGATTAAAAAAAGATAAAAAATAGGAAAAAAAATAATACTAAAAAAATAAATGCATTATACAACATTGAGTAAGTTACGATAATTCCTTAAAAATATTTCGCAGTGTAAAACAACTCAGTGAATCCTAATGACTGTGAAAATAAAATAAAAAAACAGTCACAAAAAAAAACCAGTCATCAAAAGTACATTATTAATTGATTGAGTGTTGCTACCTGTATCTGTGATACGTGTCCTTACGTCTGACGTACTTGCCGTCCGGCGTGAAGTAGTAGCTGGGGGGGCCGTGGATGTGTCTGCCACGAACCAGGTATAGGATGTCGCCGCCGCCGGCCCTGGCGGGGGCCGTGATGACGTCAGCGCGACAGCCGGCCATGTCGCGCGAGGAGCAGTACCACTGCTTGCGGCCGTGCGCTTGGAGGTTCTTCAGGTAGAAGGTGTAGCCGTCGTGCAGCAGCAGCGACTTCCCCGTCCGCGACGGCACGTACACAGCCGCCGCCGATTCTGAACCCATCGGATTACAGTCAAATTGCGACCACATTGCAATCTACCGCTACTAATATCATTACATATTAATTATTTTATTAGTCTCGCTACTTCATCACTAAGTGCTACTGGCAAACCGCAACCGTGTTATTCTTGTTATTTTTTTATTATTTTATCGTATAATTAGTTATTAAAATAAAATACAGTAAAGTCATAGATATCGTTTATATTACCAATGCGTATTATTGTATTCTACGATACTAACTTCATAAACACTTTTCTTTGTAATATGTATTTAGCTAATTGTTTTTTTATGCAACTAAATATTTATATATAAACATTAAATATTAGGATAAATTGTACCGTAAACTATACTAATTGTATTTGCGATTGTAAAAGGAATCTGTTAAAATAGGAACTGGCTTATAAAGATATGTCATATAGAATGTCAAAATACACTAAGTGTAAAAGGTAACAAAATCATATATATATGGTTTTAGGTTGCCCTTGGTCCAACTTATGCTGGAGATAAGTAATTGTAATCATCCAGTCATACGTGAAAAAAAAATATGGAATAATTCACTTTAACCCAACAATCACAAATCCGATCACAAATTTAATTCAAATGTCTTGTAGACAACTTTGAATGCATGTTTGGTGATATCGTCACCCGAGTATAGTCCACATTTACAGTAATATCAACACATAATAATTACCTTTAACTTTAACACATGGTTAACAATATTCAAATTAATCAGTGACAACATTATATTAATTTACAAATGATTTATATTATCAAACTTTGGGTTCACATTTGTATGAAATTGATTTATTCACAATTTACAGTTTATTTAAAGAGAACTTTAATAAAACATGAATACGATAAAACGGGCGGTATGAGATAATTCAGACGATTCTTACGAAACGTACATCAAAACCAACAGTTGTTTGAATAAATTATATAAGCGACAAGTCAATTACAATATTCTTACAAACAAAATCACATCAATGTACAATATATAAAAAGAAAATGCTGTAAATTGTACATAATCATTTCGGCTGGTGAGTGGTCCTCAGTCGTTCGCCGTACAGTCGGAATATTTCGTTCAACTGTAACTTGGATAGAGAGAGGCGCGGCGGGCTCGCTCGCGCTCGCATGGGTCAGCGAGCGTGGTTGTGGCACCCGGTCACAGCGACCACCTCCCGATTGTAAGTCCTCAATGTCGCTGAACACTGAAACTTGTTCCTCGCCGCGCAATACCACAACACTTTAGGTTGGTTTCTATACGCATTGTGCGGCCTGTAGAAGTAGCCGTCCAACACCAGCTTCGGGTAGCCCTTCTCGTTATATATCACTTGCACTGCAACATGCCAACCGCGATTAGTTGCGAACTGATCCTTCAATTGTAAATAAACCAGTTGGTTGTGATCCAATATTTCATCAGCCCTTAATAATGAGGCGGACTATGAAAACTAAAAAGGTATAAGGAGACGGAAACAATTTTGCAATTTTGTGCCATACAATATAATTGAAATAATCGAAGGAAAAAAAAAATGTTTCTCGTTTGAACCGTAAAGGCAGAGTTTAACGGGCACACATCTAGAAGATATGTAAATAAAATTCGAGTAATAAACATGTACCTGCGATGCGACATGTGGGCTTTGTGAATGCGACTAAGCGGGTTTAATTAGCCCGGCTGCGCACCAACTGTACTTTGATCTGGTCTGGGTGAAGCATTTAAAATCCAGTTCACGGTACGTACATTTTGAAGATGTGTTAATATTACATACATTATACTTAGTACTCGCGAGATACGACGCGTTGGAGACCGCGGCAAGTTGATTTGATTCACCGCTCAATTATAATATACATATGTAAATTAAGCCGCGTGAAATAATAAAAAGATTATATTTTTAGTTAAAATATTAACATCAATTATAAAACCATTTATTTAAAATTAAAACAGAACGGCTAAGAATAGCTAAGGCGTTAGATTCCAATGATAAATTTTAATGTTAACGTCTACTCATAAAAAGGTTCTCTCTAATCTAAGTTCATAAAATTATGGCATCATAAATTGTATAGTCTTATAAATTGAAGGATTTTTTTTTTCACTCATCGTATAGATACAGACAGCGTTGGTTAAAACTGAAATTGGTAGCACGAATTGTATTGTACCTGTTGTCCATCACGAACCCAAAATCCAATAAAACATAATACTTAAAACATTAAAAACTATTAGAACACATTTGTTAGCAACTCTATAGGCGGCAATTCGAGTGATATTAAATAGTGTTGTTATGTGTACGGCAGCAGTGCCTCGGCTCGGAGAACACGACGCGCTTGCCCCTCGTGTGGATCCTGGCGCCGCAGCCGCGGCCGCACGTCCAGCGCCGCTTCCTCCTGTACACTCCGTCCAGCCGGTACCAGTGGCCACCCATCTTCAACAGAGGGCCCCCGCCGCCCAGCGATCCGTCGCCCGGCGAAACTATTGCAACGACCACAACCACCATCAATTAAATTACGTACACAGATTACCAACAACCAATCGATCGAATAAATCCGTGCCGCCCACACGAAGCAACTTCCTCATCGAGACGAACAAATTTTTCATGACGTCAAAGTTTCATTTTATACGGCAAATTTAAACGTAAAAATGTCAAAAGAATTTTCGAGGAAGGAGGATAAAAATAAAATAAAATGTCCGTTATACAGTTTATGAACATTAACAAAAAAATATTGCCCTAATATTCGTAGATGGGTATAAACATTACAAATGTAAAGATCGTGTATCAAAGGAAAATTAAAAGATCACTCATCATCATCAGACACTAAATACTTTGGTTAACAAAAGCTTATAAATTCATATTTGGCGTGTACAAATCAGTACAAACAATTAGAGCTATAAATAAAGGATAGCGTATGTTATATACAGTACAACAACAATTCAATAGGTATAATAGAATAATTACCATATAGAAATATTTCGACTACAAATCGAGTAGCTACCGAACGACCCTACACGTCGAGTAACACAATGTTACAGAGTACCGTCACCTACAGCGTCATTACACTGCAAGTACCTAAAAACTACGCAATATATTCGTATATGTCTCTATTATAAAAACTATCGCTCATAATGTCTTCTTATAAGCTGGTATACAGTTCGTCTAGTCTATACTAAGTCTACGGCTACATACAAATGATAAATATATGGATTGTCCATAACATCGCCTATCAGTCTTGCCGCAATCTACGCCGCAATCGATAAATAGAATTTTATAAAAAAGCTTCAACAAGACGGCTACGCTATCATTAAAGCTATACAGTTTTTGTAAACGTACATCTAAACACATTTTTTTTTGGTAAGATAATATTGCACATTACATATACACAGTGATCATAATAATATAGCGACTTCGTAACTTAATAGTAAGCCAGTAAGGCATTTCGTACAAGGCGACCGTAAAATGTTTTCAACAGATATCACCTGTTTATCAAAACCGAATTCATAATTCAGAACGACGTAAAGGCGCCCGCGACAGAAACATATTCTACTCCGTCGGCTATTATGTAAATTTTGAATCCATAAAATGAAAGCAGGTACACGAAAACTATAGTATTATAACAACTTTGGCATAATAAAATAAAACTACTCCGGCTAATCGTAGTCTTTAGAAAGGAACAATTTTTGGATTTCACTTAATCTAATATTCATAAATTATATAATTATAAATACTGTCAACGAACGAACCGAAACTAAATCGTTTTTAATATCGAATATGAAATCATTGTCCATGAACCGTCATATGAGAACATGTTGCATTAGCGACACTCCAAGTGCGCGGTTATGTCCTGGAGTCTAGGAGACCGCGCACGAGAAGGTCGCGCCAAGCCTAGAGGAGCAGGGCGGCGTGGGGAGGTGCGGGCAACGGCACCGCAGGCGCGGCACGGACCGTACGAGGTGCGCAGCTCTCCACAATCTTATACTTCCCCATTGGATCCACTTCGAACCGCCTCGACTCATGCTTGGCCGGATTATAAGTAGCTGGATGATTGTGGCATCCACGAAAATATACTAATCGTCCATCCCTTAAACACAATGCGACCTGACAGCGCTCCGCCTTCTGGTAGGAGCGCGCGCACCTCCACGTCACGCGCCGAGGGTGGGAGCCGCCATCTTCGTAAAATATGTGCCCGTCCGCCACCAGATGCAGGCCGCCGCGCGCCGACCTGATGTAAAACCAGCCTGCAACAACGCAACGTTATCCAGCGTTATACTATATGACCTTAACCTTGCCTCTCTTTCTACGGTCTACGTACACTACTAGCGCACCCCTCTAGTGAAGTAACATATATACCAGAAATAAAAAATTATACGTACAATTAACATCAGATTGGAATTAAGAGAATACAAAATATTCTAAATCAGCATTGTAAGTTTTGCAGCATCTTTGCGATAACACAAATGAAACTCTAGACGGCTACACGACAGACGCACGCTCAGTTCTAGATGGCTGTGACGACACAACGCAATAAATAATGCTTTCTGACTCGTGTATAAAAAACGCTCTAGTGCTTTGAGCGTATTCACATTTGATAATTTTATTATCATTATCATCTAACCGATGTACCTTACGGCGGCTGATGAAACGAACTCAAATGTTACCTATTTATAAATCTCTCATCAATTAAATTAATAATGCAGACGCGTAATTTGAATGAGATAAATATTATTTTCATCGTTTCCCCAACAACACCTGTTCACCGCGCATTGCCGCTTTCACTTCAACTCCAGATACCGCGAAGTATCGAATTTGGGAACGCGTATATTCTTCATTGATGCTTCATAAATTGTTTCAAGTATAAAAAAATAAAAGCATTATTGAAAATATGCAAACTAAAGATCATAAATCATTATTAAAAATATGAATAATAATTGCATCGTCCAAATCATAATTATGTATATCTGCCACATTAAGGGAATTATATCAGTATACGTCTAATATGTATTTTGAAACAAAATCCCCGCTAAATGTAACCAGCAGTTTTCTCACTGGTTAGAACAGAAATGTGCTGCTGAAATACACTGGAGTAAAGGGATGAAAGAAAAAAATAAAAATCCAATTTGACATCAGCGTAATATAATCATTCTTTGTACTTATATACGAGAGAACTTCGTCTCACTACCAGTAGTCACTACAC
>DWDU01002172.1:0-13173 GCA_018245575.1 Jemadia suekentonmiller
GTATAACAAATATTTATTCATGTGTGTGTACGTGAACTGTGTTTATGTCTATGTGCGTGCTTGTGTATGTAAATGTGTCAATTAATTCCTCTAAATTCCTTACAGAAAGAAGACGAGATATGCATCTCGCAGCGCAACTTCGCGATTGGGATTTGCGTCGCCGGCGTGATCTTAATGATATGCGTCATAGCGGCCATCGCGTTCATATTGGCCAGACGACGTAACCCCAAGACGTACTCCAGGACCGGCAGCTCGCTGTACAGCGGGCCCTACACTAACACTGGCTACTCACACACGAGTTAGTTTAATTATACAGGTAATAAAGTCAGTTATAGGAACATCCCGTAAATTAGGAGCGCGCGTGACCGATTCCGCGGACGTGGCAAAGTCAGTTGCGCATCGTGCAATGTCGTGTACAATTACACGTTATCGTTATTACAATTTATTGTACAATTGAATAAATCATATAACGGACAGGGGTTTATAATTTTAACAAATGACAAAATGTATTTTGTGTTACAAAATTGTGTGCAATTGAAAAAAAGTTTTAATCGAATAATCTTTTCGATAAAATAGTATTTAATGAAAGTAAAAAAAATAAATGTCAACCGTACAAGCTGAATAAACTAATTTCCATAATTAAATGTTTTTCTACATAAATATGAATGCGTTGTTTTTGATATATTTTAGTTTAGTCATCGCAAATAAATATCTTTGCCATGCATTACTAAGGTCATACCACATATTGGAGTATATAGCTGACGTAATATTGGTGATAGTTATGTAGTTTATGTATGTTTTTATACAACGAAGTGAATATGTGCCCATATAATAATAAAAAATCGGAATTGTGATGAATTGTAGTTTTTAAACGTAGTCGAAAGTGTAATACGAAATAAGGGTGATTGTAATAATTAAGCACGTACCGGTTTGAGTGTGGAACTTATATTTACATTTATAGACATTTTTTTTTATTATCATTTGCAAACAGAGACACGCAATTGTATAATTTGTGTCTGGACATTGCGCATCCGCTGGCTAGTGACTCGACTGTCATGGACTTTTGATTAAAAACAAGTTTCCCCCGTAAATTATACTTTCATTAGATTCAGTTCTTATAAACAATTTTGGTAAATTGTGGCGTTTCTAATTATTGTTATATCGTATGCAATTAAATATTATTTATAGTTGCAATAATTATTTGTCATACTAATTTGATATTAAATATTTTATAACGTGTAAATTCGTAGCCGTTATATTTTTAAGATGGCAATATCGACATAATAGCCGTTGTGTTCCTTTCACAACGATTCAGTCAAAATAGTTAAGTTAGTAATGTACCAAGTTTATTTAAGGCCTAATACCATGAAAATTATTTTTTTTATATTTATGTTCATTTTGTGATATTCCGTGCATTGTATCCGTCCTGATCAGACTATTATTAATTAATTTTAAGATACGAAGGTTGCCTTGCATTACGTAATAAATTTAATTTGTACTCATATCGATAAATGGTACGCAATTTTTATTTAAATTTCAAAGGCCTGGGAGAACTTCCTGTACATAAATTATCCAGACTTCTAATTATAAAAGTCGTAGATTTAAAAAATGTAGTTCCGTCAGGCCTTTGTTCATATATTTCGGTGGCGGGAACTAAATTCTTTAGCAATTAGCTGTCATTTCATATACATATTTCCATAATTTCGAATCGAAAAGTTATCATCTTTTTTTTTATATTTCAATTCTTACGTTAATATATACTTTAATAGAATTAAATTATCGGTCTTGGATATTTTTAATCTGTATTTTCATATCATGGTTGCCATATTTAATTTTATAATTTTTATTTGTAATTTAAGAATTCCTCTAGTGTTTTAAATCCGTCCATGTATCGGTGCTATTTTGGGCTTAACTTTTAAGTTGCTTATTTCGCTTCTCCTGTAATATCATAACAACGAAGATTGATATGTGTTTCATAACTACCCCATTGGCTTTTTAGTTTGATATTAACGTTAACTACTCTTTTTAATTACAATGGGGTTCTGGAACCATATCGACGTGAACTGTGTGTACTTTTTTAACAAATATACTGACGTAATGAAACTAATTTGGTTTTATTTTTTTAACCAGATAAATAAATAACTTTTATATAATCCCAACACTGAATATTCCATTAGTAACGAAGTGATTATTTTCTCTGTCAACACCAACAAAACCAAACGAAAAAAGTGCCAGTACCAGTGTTTTACTATAAAGAAAAACTTTATTACCCGCTATTTTGTGATGCGGGCAAATAGCCCAACGAAAGCTATGGATCTCAACATAGATTTATATCTAAATTTAATTTCAGTAAAGAAAACACAATTTTGTAAATATGTAGCTCATACGTATATTTTTTGTAATAAATCTCAAACTTAAAAAAATTACAAAATATCCTATAAACATTACATTCTTATAGTAAATAGTATCATAAGTAACGATTATAGTATAACAATAAATATCTTAATCTTACTTGGTACACACCATGTGGATGTATTTCTGAAAGCCTAACCCTTATAAACGACAATCACTTTCAAAACACCCATTTTCCTAAACAACAAGACCTTGTTTAAAACTCTATAAACTCTTAAGACAATAAGTGAAAATGCCTTTCCCAAGCATGCCATCACAAAACTGCACCGTTCAAATACACACGATTTTCGTGTAATGGTGTTAAAATTAAGTATTTCTAAGACCCAGTTTAGTACAAAATTATTTAAAAAAAAACATGATAGCCAACAAACATGGTAGCGTCAGAAATATCTTTCAACAGATCATAAATTAAATTAGTAAAAACTACATTTTTAGTCATCAACCAAAATAAATATCGATGGCAAAATACCGATACGTCAGGTCAGTAACAAAGTAAATGAATGGCACCGAATGTCAAATATCTCTATGCTTACCATAGATATATACAGGTAAAGTAGGTAGCGTTAAGCGTGCATGTAAGTGAAAATATCGCGTTTATAGGAAGAGAAAGAACAAGCATTTAGTATATGTGGTGACGCACATAATCTCTGTCGGATACAATAATAATGAGAAACGAGTGGCAAATTCACTCTCTTTCTCTCGCTATCGAGGAGACGACTTTGTGCTTAACTGACCTAATCTTTTACGTATGTATATAATACCTCCATGATCCTTTCACATTTAGCAACGTCTTCATACATCTATGTTTATACTTCTACACGTAAATGTGATTATAATTTCGGATACGTTATAATATACGAAAAAATTAATACAAACAATGTCTTTTATTCACATCTAATGTACATTCTTAAAAATACGATTACCCTTAGTTAAACTTAATGTGATGTAGGTTATCTAAAATTTTAAATATACAAATCAGAGTCATAAAATTGTCCGCAGTCAATGTTAGTTCAATTTTACATTAATAATAATAATAACGATCACTGGATGCGACCACAAAAATATTAGACTAATATTACATTGAGACTACAAATCTAATCTGAAACGTAATATTACTTGTTTTACGACTGTACATAATCCATCGCAAGACTAAATGCTATTGAGAAAATCGTTCTTATTGTACTTTTCCAATTCATAACTTAACATAATACGTATATATGTATAGTATATGATATTTTTCACGACTATTTATTTAGTGCCAAAGTTCAGAACACAAGTTACGCGTACTATTCATTAACACGTAAAACAATGACGTTGAAATACTGATCGTTGTTAGACTGTGACAATAATTTAACAGCTGTCATTTCTGCCGCCATCTTTCAGGGCGTTACGTACGTAACCATTAGATAAAAAAATACTCCTAGATTCTTCTTAACGATGTTTTTAATGCCTTTGATTTTTAATCATGTAGACTTTAGTAACACCTAAATAGTGCTCCAGTATATTTAATAATTAAATATAATTGCACAAGTACTCTAAACCTAATTGCTAGACGGCTAAGTTCGATAGCCGCGCAAAATGCATTTAAAACTTCACGCGTATGTTTTACTATTTAACGGTACGTGAGTATCCACATACATATACCTGATTATATTATGTACCGGCTCGACGCACGTTTCGTTCGGGATAGCCCGACTAGTTTCAGAATCTCACTAATTATAATGTAAGAGTGTAATAGAAGAACAAATAGTGCGTTCCCGTAAGTTTTTCAGACGCTCCTCAATTCACATTACGTATGCATAGTTATATTCAACAAAACTACGCATTGTTCCCGAACCACGTTACAAACTTTGCTAGTTTAAATTTCAGTCTTGCTAACTTTAACATTACAATCATTTCTTAACCATTCGCCTAACTAATGGGATCGATTAGATTCTTCGGAAATAGCTTCCCTTATAATTTTACTCTTTTATCGTACGTACCGACTTCCTGTTGCCGTCTTGCCCTGGACCTGGACTGACTTGGGTTGCAATCACACTAGTCACTACAAGCGATGAACAGAATAAATAAATCGCTGAATAATCGATGAACTAATAAATTCTTTCACCACCGAAAATTATCTTACTCTCTAAACCTTAGTACGTACACAATAAACCAACTTTGATTGTAGTAACTTAATTGTTTGCACCGTAATCCTGTTAAAACGATCGAAATCGACCCTATGTTTCTATCACCTTCAATAATATTATAATATCCTCAATAATTACATTGTAAACAGCTATATAGACACAAATCTCACGAGAACGAAATGAAATGTTCCAGAAGTATATACATGTTACGTCACAATATGTACTAGAAACGTCTATTAAGCACCATCAGTATAGCGTAGGAACATAGCTGGGAAAGCGAAAGTCGTCAGTACGCTCAATAAGGCAAGGTATCGTCCATCTGTACCGTCATCAGGGAGTCTTCTGGGTGCGCTTCCAGGAGAGCTTCAGTGCCGTCGTTGAAGGGAAACGATACACTGCCATCCACAACTAGACCTGCAAATTATAACATTTGAGGTTACTCACATCATAAAAATAGAACTGTAGAAGATCTTTTGTATTCGATTCAAATTCACGCATACTGAATTAAGAATGTTATGCCGTTAAGAAAGTTCTCTATTACAAAACAAAATCCATGTATTATTTATTCAACCATCGGATACTAGAAAGATTAATATTTGTTAAAAAGAAAGTTTGTTAAAGATGAATAATATTTGTTTGTGTACGCTTGGAACTAATAATATGCGCAAGTCGAATGTAGGGTAGCGGTAGCGGGGGAGAACGGGGAAGGAGGGGGAGGTGAGGGAGAAGGACAGGGAGGACAGGCGGAAGGCGTAAGAGACGGGGACGGAGCGAGCAGGCGCGGCGCGTACCGGCGTCGGCGCAGTGCGAGCGCACGCGCAGCGCGGCGGCGGCGGCGCGCGCGCGCAGCCCGCGCGGCGCCGGCCGCTCCTCGAACGCGACGTACTCGCGCACGGAGTACGCCAGCCGCTCCGAGTCTGCGCGCGACACGCGCATTCACACTCTCTCGTATAACATTCAAATGGGAAATCACATGTGACACATCGAGTTACGTACAATATGTGGTACATTAAGATATTTATGGAAGGCAATGTTGTAACGAACGCGAACCTGGAGCGAACATGAGCCTCTGGTTGTACCTCTCGGCGACCTCGCGCGCCCGCTCCAGGCTGACGTCCAGCTTCACGCCGAACTCCTCTCCCAGGATCTTCATCAACTCCAGCACCGAGTGCGTTCGCAGGCAGTTGATGCTACGACAGTACATTAACACGTGATAAAAAATGGTCGACCCGCCGAAATGTAAAATATGTGTTCATTCATTAAATAATAACAATATCTTGAGACATCTCCGCACACGACCATCTAATCCCGAACGAAGTGTCAAGGGAGCTTGTGCTATGGTAGCCAGACGACTAAATAACTACATACATACATATCAATATCAATATATACGTACATAAGTATTTTTTACACCCAGACACAACGAAAACTTGTGTGACGGGAATAGAACCCACGACTACTGACGTAATAGTCAGGTTCACTAACCACTGCGGCAAGGGTCAGTCGAATATCAAATATAATTGGAATCTAAGACATGTCCAGTTAGCTACTGACCTAAAGTGCCAGGAGGTGCTGCCAGTGCCCGTGGTGACGCACAGGCCGGAGCTCTTCGTGTGAGTCCACTTCCCGTTGTCCACTTGCAGCCGGAGCAGGGACACCCTGGATGTGACGCTTTCTCCTATAAACACCTACAGACAAACAAAAAAAAACTTAAGAATTGGACCGCTATTATTCTTCTAATAAGACTCACCACCTATTCCATGATGAAACTTGAACGTAACTGGTGCAACTGCTCGGCCCACCTCTTCGGGGATCACAGGCGTGAAGTTACGATGCTACATAGACACGGATCGTACTATAGTAACGAAATGGCTGATAAACTACATAGATATATTGTAAAATACAAACATACTTTCCCTTACGTCAACAATTTTGTCTCAGTTAACGAATCCGTTATCTGTCGAACGTCTGTATTACATATTGTCACGCCTAATTATGGCAGGGCTAGGTAGAGACTAGTGATTTCCAACAACTACAGTCCTGATGACCGGCAGCAGCCTATTTCAGTCCACTGCTGGACAAACAGCTCCCCTGAGTGGTTCGTCTTGTATGAAACGTGTCAAGTACCTCGTTCAACGCTAAGAACGGGAGGACTTTCTTGGACATCTTCGTGCTGGCGGCGTCCGTGTTGAAGTGTGCCGGCGACCTGGACGGGCTCGACTCCGGACCCTCGTGTGGGTTCGACACCGGCGGGTACCTTAGCGAGGAGACAATGAGTTATTATTACGCCGTCACGCTACCTTCCTTACGGGATAGCCATAGAGCACCGAGTGCCGAATATCCCTAACCTTACAGAATTACCTTGCTCCGACATTTATCACTATTACCATAATCGCACGCCGGATGCTAGAAATGCTCGATTTTTTTTTACACATTATATAATTGTGTATTAATTTTTTCAAAAAGAAATTTTTCATTACATATCTTCTGAACCACACCTCGTGAACTATATTAAGAAATCTAACTCATCGGATCATAAGAATGAATGATTAAACGATTAATCAATCAACAAATGTACAACGGCGACTCCGTGGTGCGCGGCCGCACGGCGCGGTCTGTCCAGGCCGCCTCAGGGCCGCAACGCAGGCGGTGCGACATCTGTGCTCTGCGATCCCCAACCCGCGTGCCCAGCGTTGGGATCACGAACATAACACCTCACGCGAGGTCTATGTACAGCGGTAGACTGCAAAGGCTGATGATGACGACCCATTAGTCCAGTACCGTCTCACCTGCAATAGTGCAGCGTGTGCAGGTCCACGGGCGTGATGGTGTCCAGGAGCTGGGGCTCGCAGGTGATGGTGGTCCGTATCCTCGTCCGCCGCATCCACCTGAACCTGCCCTGAAACCGTGCACACTGTGGACGTAGACAACGCAGCCCAGGGCGAGCGGCAGACAATGCCGTCAGGCGTTACGTACCGCCCACTTTAAGATGTTACATGACAAAGTCTATTTACTTCTCGGTAGATTTGTAGAGTCCGAGTTGAAGGTTCAAAAAGCGATGTGTTTGTTTTAAGGTAACGGAACATTAAAATAAGACGGACTTATTTGAACTGAACTAAAAAATAATTTAGTGAATTTCGACATGCGCATCTATGGATATGTAGGACTCATAAGTATTAATTACTCAAAAGTATTATCTCAGTCCACTGCTGGATATAGGATGAAATATACAAATACGACATCCAAAAATTTTTTTATATATCAAAACCATCCATCACATATATACGATACATGTACGTATATAGTGTAAGAAAAAATTTAAGATCATCAATGAAACACTTACCTCCTTCAAGGCCTGAAACGCTCCCTTGAGGTCATTGGAACACCACGTGGGCAGACACAGCCGGCCGACGGACTTGTGCGGTGCGCTGTTGAAGCCTATCACCGGCTTACTGGAAGGAACACATGCCAATAATACACTTTCTAATATAAAACAATGTAAGCTGCGAACTGTTTCAATATACAACGCTGTGGCAGAGTAAAAAGTGTGACATGTATCATGTATAGGAAAAATGACTCTACATTCGGAGTCGTAAATGAAAATATAGATAATTCGTTTCTTTAAGTATTTCTTAGTAATTCATAAAAGACACAAGACTTTTCTCAAATATTGATAGCATTTTATAATCTGTCATAATATTGTACAATAATCAGAGTTACTTTAGCTTTTTTTATGTAACCAGCCGGTAAAAAGCGTTAGGTGGACTCTTAAAACTATTGTGAAAATTTTATTTAGATTTTAGAAAAAATGAGAAACGAAAAAGGAGAAGGCTCACTTAACATCCCGCACTCTAGACGCCGCTAGAAGGAATGTGCCATCGCCGCCACATGGCACCACTACGTCGCACCAATTTATTAACTCGTCGTTGTATGTTAACCTGTAAAAACATGTGTAAATATGTATATATTTATATATTGGCATTCACATCGACATATATCAGACCATTGGGGGACATAGGCCCCCTTATGACGTCATGCGGGTTCGGAATACGCGCGCAACGCATTTTGCTGTTATGTCACACGTAGGCACTTATGTAGAAAAAATAGTTTATATAGAAACATTATAACAATTAGTTCTCTTGTTTTTGCTCACATTACGTCAAGCGCTCCCTCGACATTCATTAGATGTGGCCTTTTGTAACCTCTATCTTTTAGGTTACATGACGTTTTTGTTCACTGGTGTAAATAATGTGTAAACGTATTACATACATTCGAGTATAACGGATTTAAAAGCCAACTATACAATATGACAAGGCTGCATAACAATAATTCACATTTCAATTTTGACATGTCAAGACATTTCGTACGACAGGAATTAAGTATTACCTATACTTTTGAAATTATATGTGACATTAAATTTTTATGTTATCATATTTGCGCACTTAAATCCCGCCTACGACAAATACTCGTACGATGGGCGTGAGTGTTTGTTCCGTAGATAACAGTTAAATTATCTGAATAAGTACACGTTTCAACATTTCTGCATGAAGTTTATTAGGATTTCCTTAGCACACACTTTGGAATCAGACGTTCTCTAGTGAGTTGTCTCAATAAATATAATATTAAAATTGTTACTACGCACTAACCGCATATAATAAAAAAATGCGTGAAGCGGCCTCCAAATCCTCCAATAAATTATGACTACAACGGTTTGTGGGTTTAATCTATTATTTAGTCTTACATTTCATTTTTAGCATGTTTATATTCACACTGCATCGGCCCAGTATATGTATCAGCCCACCCGCACACTAAAACCGAACCAATCGAACAACCTTGATGAAAACCGCGCGATCGCAATATGAACAAATTGCGTTGTATTTTCGTCCGCGATAAGCAACTCCCCGGCAACCTTGGAATAACAATAACGAATAATATAACATCGGTGACGCGCCTCTATCAGTAGCAATAATATTTTCGCGAAATGGGTTATTTTCGAATGCGAAATTATTATCTAATCAAATAAAAACTCGACGGATAAATACAGCGATTGTAAGGCCAATAACTCAGCGAGTTATATTTCTGCGCCGTTACGGTTATGGATAAGACACGCTCAACTACCCTCTACTGCTATACTAGGTTGTGGACTCATTTGATGTTGAAGTAATGTATTGCAATTTACTTAAATGAGAAGTTAAAATATACATTTTTTTTATTTTGAACCGATGAGAGTGAAAATACACAAATTACAAAGGCTAGATAGAATTTCAACACTAAATTGAGTAAAAAGGTGTATTTATATTAAACGGAGTACTCTGAGATTTAAGACAGATAAATTTTATATGAAGAGCGCAAGGATTACACTTTTAATGTAATGTTACAATGTTAGACGCATAGTGCTCCGTGGTTGCATTAACGCCAAACGCTAACTTCAAAATGTATGGAAACGACATAAGCTGCGCTATATTACGCTAGTTACGCTTAATTACGCTAGTTCGTTATATCATTTCCATACATTTTGAAGTTAGCGTTCGGCGTTAACGCTTACGGAAAAGTATTTTGTCTAACCCCACAGGTCTGGCGCTGGGTGCTCTCAGTCCACCCAAGAAAGCTCCTGGCATGTCGACATAATAATTTAGTAAAAGAAAAATGTACCAAACATTATGAAACACACAATTACACGACACACTTCTCGCAGTGGAAAGTTTTCTTCAGTTTTATTTTCTTTTAACACATGTAGACATTTAAGATAAGATAGAATCGTATAAAAATCCGTGATTGCCCCACACACGGGCGTCCGATAAGAGTACTATTGTAAATCAAAGACATTAAATATGAACACTGGATTACAGAACGAATTAGGTTTCTGGATTCGACTCCCGGTTAGACAATTAATGCGAACGCTAAAATTGAATCGTCTTTTCCAATTCGTATACCAGCTTGTCTTCTTGCGTGTGTCCAAGATAATCGCGGACACAAAAAATACTAACGTGCCAGGAGTTTTATCATTTTTCTATTGGTTCAATGACTCCGTAGTATGAATCGCTGCAGTCGCGTCACGGTTTGTAAGACTTGCCTATTTTCCCAGTAACGGAACACTTGCCACTAAATTAAGCGGGAAGCGGCCGCCATAACCCAAAACAAACCTGCTGGCCATCTCCACTTTCAGCCCCATCTCTTTCAGCGTCTTCGCGACGTTCTCCTCGAACGCCTTCTGTTGCCTGTGCGTCTGCAGCATGGAGTCGTAGTCCGAGCCTCGCTTGCGGAGTATCCTCTCCAGCTCGCCGTCCGACACGTTGTCGTGGCTGTGCCTGATGTAAATAGAACATATTTAAGAAGTCAAACAGGTGATATTGACCCAAGTAAATCCGACACGCGCTGATAGAGTAAGGAGATAGGTACATCATATTGTTACATGTGATGGTTGTAATCATCAAAGCCTTTAATTGAATCTCAAAGTACAATTCAATTGACCTTATCATTTCCATATTCTATAACTTATTTACTTGTTATTCTTTTTTATTTATCTAAAAACACTCAAACAACATCAGCGTATATAAACACAAACATATTGTTACTCAACTCGATACATCGGTGATTATCTAAAGTACCTTCACACAGTCCGACGTAGCTCTATCAAACGCTCTAGGAAATACCATCAATTATACATTTATGCACATATGTACACACATACGGGCTATATCGCGTAGTTTACAAAACATAATATACAATTATATTCTAATGGACGCCATTAATTAATATTAACCTATGACAAATAAACAGTAATATCGTTTTAAATACTAGATTAAAGTATTAAGCGCAGTCTTTGATATGTATATTAGTTCGCAATGACCTGACCCGGGTATTTCCAATATGCAATGTAATGTTTATTCTGATAGCAATGGGTAAATACCAAATTGTCAGCATCATCATCAACTTTGCACTAAGGACGAGAAGAGTGAGAGCCGTGGCCTATCACGGTGACCGCGTGCGCGTTGGAACACTTCACGAGCTTCAAACGACGTAAATCTACACACACTATCCCTCGAAATGTTTCCTAAAAGGGTCGATGGTATCGTTGATAATAAACATGGAGATAATAATGATAATGAAGATAGAGCAATCATATCAAAAGCAACTCACTTCTCGTATTCATATCTGGTAACTTTTGACACTATTAGACACTTCTCCATGTTAAGTCGTGCCTCCTTCGAAGCATGTTGCTTCCGGGACGAGTTCTGCTGCAGCCTCTCGTACAACTCCTTGTTTTGACGGAGTCCTGGGGACAAATTTTTGAAACTTTAAAATGTAATCCCCGAAGAGGTAGGCAGAGGAGTGTAGAACACTCCCATGTTTCACCAGTTAAGTTTACGTCCCACTATGGAATAGGTGGTGAGCCTATTGCCATGCAACGGGCACATATCCAGACTCCGAGCCACTACTAGAAAATATAAATTAGAAAATCTAAATAAGAACATTTTTGTAGTGCCCGACCCCGGAATCGAACCCAGGACCTCCCGATCGGCAGGCGCACTTGCAACACGACCAACGAGGCAGTCAAAGTGTTACTTTTTGTTATAATTCAAATAACTAATATGACGTCGTGACCAATTCCCAGTCGGGCGCACCCGAGTCGCGGGTCAAAGTCACGTTGCGAGGGACGCGTGCAGTCACGCACTCGCCTTGTACGCAGTGGAGCCTTAATGTCGACCGACACATCGTGTGAAATATCGCCGTTTTGTTCCGACGGCTTGTTACGTAACTGGATTTTGACGGTGTTGATGTATTGGATCACTTGAGCGACAGTTACGTCAGATTGAATAACATTAGTGATTCTCGACATACTGAGTATTATATAATTGTGTAAAATCACGTCCGTAATCTCTGAAGAGGTAGGCAGAGGAGTGTAGTACACTCCAACGTTACACCAGTTACGTTTACGTAATAATTATGTTTATAAATATAATCCATATTTGGTGGTATCTTGATACTTTTATGAGTTGACCAAACTTACATGACCTAAAAACATATCTTATTTATTTATTTATTTCTTTATTATTGGTAACAAAGGGCGGACTTAATGCCAATTGGCATTCTCTACCAGTCAACCCAGGTGATGAAGAGAAGTTGGGGTAGGCGCCTAATTAATTTCAAATACTAATATGAAATATGTATCCTTATTTTATTAGGCTTAAGTTTTTCATTCAAAACGAACACCCAAGAAACATTACAAGGGTTCAAAGAACTAATGTGAAGATGCTATTATTTGGTTTTAATATCCCCTTTTTGTGTGATGCTGAATAAAGCAACAGTGTTTATGTTTCAACAACATCTGAGCACTATTACCACTGATTCACTAAGTGCCTAATACTTGTACGTTACAATGAGTGCGTGTCTTCAGCACGAACTTGTATTTGTATTACATATATGAGATATGTAGTTATTATACAAATGGTCAAGTAAAGTATTATTGAGTTTTTCTAACATGAAGTTAGATTTGTGTCCGGTGTACGACAATACGCACAATCATTTTCCATGAGACGTATGATATAACAAGTGAAACGTGGAAGTACTATACGTCTCTACCTATCCCTTCCGAAAATACAGGCACGATTATATTTTATATAGTTTTAGT
>DWDU01002173.1:0-13172 GCA_018245575.1 Jemadia suekentonmiller
GTTACGTTTACGTCCAACTATGGGGTAGGTGGTGAGTGTATTGTCATGCAGCAAGCAATATCAATGAATAGAAAATCTAGGTTATAAAAATCCTTTAGTGTCCGATGCGGCCTTCGAACCCAGGACCTCTCGAACAACAGTCGCACTTACAGCCAATCCCACCAACGAGGCAGACTAGCCGTAACAATTTGTATGACGAAAAATAGCATAAGCTAGAAACTGGAACATAATTCTATAATTAAAAGTAGCTACAATGCAACTTTTAAAGACACTCGATCATAACATCAGATCAAGTACAAATCCACAAAAAATACTCAAGTGAGGACAGGAGCTACCTCGTAGCGAGAACTCACGTTGCGTTATGACGCGACGTGAGCGCCATACAGAGAACTATTCTTATAGTATTGTTGACGATAGAATTGAATATTATACTTCCGTTATTAGTTCAACGCCGTATAATACTGAGACATCGTATCATAACTCTGTGATACGACGCTTTGGTGAAATAAAGTTATTTTATTTGGTTAAATAAATCATTCCAGTGTGGGGATGATGGACAGGGGATTGTGAATCTGTGTGTTGGTTACACAGCGTGGGGAGGCCATGTTCAGCAATGGACTGCAATAGGCTGATAAAGATGATAACGTACTATATTTAATAGGCGTATGTTGAAAAGAGAGATGAATGTAGAAGAAGCGCAGCAGGTTTGCAAGGATAGTGGTATTTTGCGTTCGGAGCTCTATGCCTACTCAGTAAGTGACCTGGGGTGATGATTTAAGAATAACATTATTATTAATATTTAGTGATTCACGTGAACAAAAACTGACCTAGTTGTTTTAGTGAGAAGCCCTGTCACATACATACCAGTTCGGATAAGTGGTTACTTGCTTAAGGATACGAGGCGTTATGAGGCTATGTGCGGCGCATTGCGGTATTCGATAAGAGTAGTTAAGGCTTAGATACTCGCTTCAAAATTGTTAAGGAAATTTTGGTAAACTTTCCTTTGGTTGTCGATTTATAATTATATTTATCTAAGCAATGTTGTCTCCAGTTCGTTTTATAAGAGAAGCGTACCGTTACTTTTTTGTTAGGCTTGTTAAAACGTTTAAAAGTAGAAAAACTCTGCGTAAGACGCAATGGCGGTTAGAAATCTTGGCATTCAGCGAATATTGAAAACTTTTACAGTCCCATTCGTAGCTCTGCTCTATCTTAAGATCTAAGGTCATCCTCATTTATCCAGCAAACGTCGCTGGAAACGGAATTGACTCTGGAGCAGATTGCTTAATCTAAAGCTAGAAATTGCAAATGGCGTCTAATGCATTGTCGGGGTGACATGTCCATGGCTGTGTGGGTCTTATAAAATTCTTATTAGTTTTATGCGAGGGGTCGGCACCGTTACTTAGGGTGCAATGTTTTCGATTCCTCTTTTATACAACTGTAATAGCAAATTTAATCTTAAACAAAGCTGTGTTCAAATCCCTTGTTGGGTTCTGTTGAATTTTTCTAACTTGAAATATCTAGGTAGTGGCTCAGTCTAGATTTGTGGCCTGTGTATAGTAATACAGTCACCACCTGTTCCATGGTGAAACGCAAAGGTAACAGGCGAAATGTGGGAGTGCACTGCACTCTGCTTACCTCTTCAGTGAACACAGGTACAATCAATTTATAGTTGCCTGCATCTTGATAATACCGCAAGTTATCATTGTAGTATTTTAATACCAGCTAAACGTAATCGTTGAATGTTGGTTTATTTTCTTGAGATTTACGTCCCCCGTGTTTTTGCTTTCTCATTTATTTTGAGGTAATTGTCTTGTGGGGTCGCTGCACGGACACAGAGGGTGGCGCATCAAATTAAGGCTGTATATAGCTAACTAAATAGTAGCATTTGTTTTATGAGGAGTTACCAGAGGAGGGTTATCCCTGTTCATTGAGGATGTTAATGCGTTTTTCGAACTGAATTCACTTGGGGGAGCGAGAAACACAGTTGCAACACAGACTAATAAACGAATTTAATAATATTCGTAAGGGAGCGGAAATTAATTGGAATTATTTCCGTTCTTCAACTTGAACAATATTTACGATTAATAAACAGAGTTTGAATTTTGGAATTATTTCTAAATTCAATATTGTCATCTGGAACTTCTCAAAGACAGGAAGTGAAGTAGGAACTTGTTTTTGTCAGCGCGGAGTCTTCGTTCAGTTCGAAACGAAACTTCCAAGTAAATACGTTCTTATTAACGTTGACTGTCCTTTGACATGTTTCAATTTTGACAGATTGTGAATATTAAAGTAAATAAGTAAACGAATATGTATGTAAATAAATATATAATATAACTGACAGTCTGACGTAACGATACAATACTGTATTGTAAAATATACAAATACTACCTATATTACGTGGTCACGCCAGATCCCTTAGGAGGTAGGCAGAGAACACCGAGTGCCAAATATCTTTATCCTTACAGATCTGCCGCGCTCCTACATTCGTGACATTAGTCTCTTTAAACATACAGGCAGGTTTCTTAGGCTTATGTCTCCCCCAACAAGCAGCCACATGTCTACATTACTAAGAGATTGAAGCCTTTTTTCGTACTAATGCAACTCACAGACCTATAACGATTCCCTATGAGTGGTTTAATTGGAAAAGTAAGTGAAAAAGAAACGTCCTAAATATTTGTATATTATATTTGTAAGTATCTGTAATATTTCAACTCTTAAATTACTGCTGACTCCGACTCATCAATGAGGTCAGGTTGTGAGTTAGATTTCTACACAGGATAAATATGTGTGTATGCCGGAAATATTTGTAGGTACTGTCTGGATGCAAACAGTATATAAGTATACATTTATACATGCAAGTAGGTTATCAGCCCTCTGGTTACCATAACACGGGGTCTCCTTTCTTTGCCACCAGATGACCGCGCGAAGAGCTATCCCGAGTTATTTATTCTTTTATTATTATTCATGTTTTAAGTTTTATTATTTTCCTTCACTTGCATTTGGTTCTAGAAAATATTGATCTATTACGAAATCCTACCTATCCTGACTACCTCTTCGGGGATTACAGGCGTGATGTTACGTTTTTTTGTTATGTTTACGAAATCCTCTGCATTTCGTATAAAAATGTCAGTTGTTTTGTTTAACATATTGATGGTCACCTTTATATTTGTTATATCCATGTATATCTGTTAAACGGCACGGACTCGGTAGTGTAATAAGTCAGTTATAAGCTGAGATAAATGTATGCGTTTAAAAGTTTAAAAAATAGCAAATATTTTATTCTAAGTTGATAAAACAATTTAAATTAATATTCAATGTTTATAATCCGATATTTAATATTTTGAGCGCAGACACCGAAAGCGGGTTAAGCTGAAATCTATTATGGCCAGGGTTCTTTGCGCGGTGCTGTCACCAACAGTTACGTGAGTTAGTTGGTCTGCCATGCTAGTTTCCATTTGTTCCTTGATCAATGTACACGCTTTTCTAAACATAGAAGTATATTTGTAGCTTACGACAGTTATTTGCATATAAATTTATAGTTGTTAATGAGTTATTTTAATTACTACATACATATATACTTACGTACATAAAAACATACATATCTTCATGACCAGGTCTTTTACGGGGTAGATATTTTCGGGGTATTGATTAAGTTAAATTAAGTTTAATTAGAGTTTTGATTTGATCCTTTATTCATTTATTTTTTTATATAAGTAACGATGAATCCGAGATACCTACATGACGTTAGTGGAAACGCGAGGCGTTCCAGATTTGACTGACCTCGATATGTTAGTCTGATCATTTCGAAGCATATCTACGTAACTATATTCCTTACTTTTTCTAATATCCATCTTTTAAGTGTTAATCTAAATCCATTTACGAGTTAGTTTGTCAAAAAAACGATCCTATTTATATCTGTATATATGTATATGTATGGTTAAATATTGTACTATGTAAAATTAAACCGTATGTTTTGTTTCTGTATTGAACAGTATAAGAACGTGTATCAAAGATCAAGCGTACCGAAGCAAAACACGCTCGGAAACAAACATGGATATGGCCGTCTTATCACAGTGCAAATAAACTACGTGCATTGATAACATTGGAAATAGTCCAAGCGTTATCGTTAGCGGCGTAATTATTTTATTAATATCGTTAACCTTCCAAGTTAACCGTTGACTTTTGTCATCGTAATCGTGCTTGTATGTGTACATTGGATAGCAAGACTTGTAGGTGCAATACATTGTCGTTATTATTAGTGTTTTGTTTTAAATTTAAACCTTGCAGTTTAATAGGTAATATTAAATTTAACATTTAACAATTAAACGTAACATGTGAAACGTGGGAATGTTCTACATTCCTCTGCCTACCTCTTCGGGTATTACAGGCGTGATGTTACGTTTAAATTTAACAAACAGTTGAATATTAACTATTAACTTTTTCGTAAAGCTCTCTTAGTCACGATGCGGTTAGTGATCGCCCGCGACCTGTGAACGCTGTGAACATCATAACCATCATATTCATCAATGATTTTAACATTTTAATGTTATACTCGGATCTCCAGTGAGAATGAGAAAACTTAAACACTGGTTATAATTTCAAGTCGCTGTTTTAATAAGTGATATAATAAAATTGACATTTGCGAAGCATTGCTTACTGTAGCTTTCGACACCCGGAAGTTCTTAAATTTGCTACAAGTACCCGCCCTTGCTCTGCAGACCGCGTCCGGCATCGACCTTTATGTGTCGTTCGAAATCTACCGCCACGTCAGGAACTACAGAAATTACACATTAGTAAAACAACCCTCCAATAATATATAACGCAAATGATTCACGCGCTAAATTTGGGGGCGATGCCTGAATATCGT
Source organism: Jemadia suekentonmiller (assembly GCA_018245575.1). Lineage (NCBI taxonomy): Eukaryota > Metazoa > Arthropoda > Insecta > Lepidoptera > Hesperiidae > Jemadia > Jemadia suekentonmiller. Next base: position 4,868 of record DWDU01002173.1, read on the forward strand.
ACGCCCCTAATGAAAAATGTTATTGCAGCTTCCCTTCGATTTCACATTTGTCCGTTTACTGTATAAGCACAATATACGGGCCCTTACTGCCCTCAGCAAACACACTGTAATAAAATAAACACTACAAAATTCATATTTCTGATAACAATCTCATTTCAAATTAAACGGCGTGGGCCGTTTCATTCGGAGCCTTTTGACCGAAACGGCTTCAGCGTTTAGAATTTTAATCAATGTGTTTTGTTCGTTAGATTCTATAGCGGATTATGGATTTGTAAAGTTACTGAGTTTATTGAATTTCTCGGAACTGATTTTAATATAATATTACTACCAACCTTGATTTCTATGAGTGTCATTGCTTTTACATATTCACGACAAATCGCTTACGGGTCAAGCAGAGAGGATCGAGTGCTAAATATCTTAAACTTTAAAGATCCGGCGCATGTCTACGTTAATCACCTTGTTCAGAATAATTAACACCTATAATTGTCTGCCAGTTGCTATAAAGTTTTTTTCCGTGTCATATTGGATTTTGAGTGAACTATACTGAGTGCTGGAGAACAAAGGGGAAATCTCCACAGGATATCATATTATTACATAATACACCGTATATTCAGTTTTGCCGGTACTGCCCGCTGTTCACTTAATATAGTGCCTTCGGGCTATATTTGCTAAATTTTGCACGGATTACAAGTAAATACAAAGTCTTTATACATTTATCGTCAAGAACTCTACAAGCTCCTTAACAATATGACAAGATATTAATAAATCTTGGTACATTCTCTCCGTCATGTCCTTATCAACTTGACAGTTACCGTTAAATCTTAATACACCGTTTTCAAATCGATAAATACTTATATTGCTGTATATTGCGTGGATCAGGATATTAAACTAGTGCTATAGATTTGAGATGCTCACTCAGGGGATATCGTTCATAAATTTGTTTCACTGAATTGTATGTACAGATATTGATTACAGCGGTAACTATACGAAATATTTGAAATAGGCAACATAACAGTTTTTCAAAATATTCTTCAAAGCGTGTAAAGTTTGCAAACTCGTACGTAATAAGAAAAGAGTGCATTATAAAACTACGTTTTCAACTGTGACTCATGTGTGAAAATTGTGATTGGAAGTGAAATGTATTTATAAGGTTAAACCAAAACCTGTCTTTCACTTTAGTAGTGACACGATTCGTGCAAAAATACGAAAGTGCAGAAATAAATCGATGACCCAATTGAGTTCAGTTGTTTGAGATATCGTTTAAAAATTGATTAAATTGTAAATTTTCATTTAGTTTTATCTTCTATTCAACTCCAATATCCCTGTCTATAAAAGGCTTGCTTTAAAATAAGTTGAAACTAGATTAAGCTAGGAAAACTAGGACTAGTCATCGCCACTAGAAATATTTCTAACGGAATTAGACTGGTTGGGTTTGATTAACCTCTGATCAATTTAAGATTGGAAGTGACCAGGATGAAGTATTTGTTTACGATTTGCTGAATGTTTTTTTTTAAATTGTATTTTACAACACTCCTCTGGCATAGTACTAGAGAGAGGCCTTTTACTAGAGAGACCTTATTTACATAAAATCAGTTAATTATAAGTCTTAATTTAATGGTTATGGAACTTATTTTATAAATGTTGGTAGCAGAAGTTACTAGGTACTTCCCATAACATACCCATGTTTATAGTTATTCAATATATAATATATATCTGCAATCGGCTTGTAATGGACTACTTCCTGGCATATGTAACTTAAAAAGTAATGCTATAAAATAATTTTGCGCGGATATTGCTTTGACGTTAAATTTAATCCATTTTTGTCTCACTTTTAAACCAATTGTCAGATAAAACGGCCCAGTATTGAACGCAAATTAAAGGATTTACTTCGAAAATTTTATATTCATATATTACTGGTTATTGAGTAATGTTCGCGTTTCATTTAATATAAACAAAACGAAAGAGGGGGGGTATAGTAACAATAGATTCACGTGTTTCATTGTTGGACGGTCTAGAAACAACAATTTGAGCAAATATTTGAGCTTTTAAGTCTGGGATAGTGGTCGAGGGTTTGATCCCAAGGGAACTTATAGATATACGTAAGCTTATTTGTACATTAAAATTTTAGTTCTAATAAGACTAAACTAGTTTTATTCTAATATAACACACATATACACTTCATAAAAAACGCACAAGTGACATTAGCTGCCAAAATTTCGAGTTAGACGAGTGTTTACATGGAAACCAAAAATTTTAGAAAGTCGAACGTTTGTTATGGATTAGATTTCGAGAAGAATTTTGATAATATGTGTGAAGTGAACTATTAACTTATCGACATTTTGATCTACTACAAGAATCTTGTATTTTAATGCATCTGGAAGTGGCTTAGCGATTAACTCAAAATTGCGAAATATGAGCTAGGTTTACACTGATTACGGAAATAGGCATGTACCTGGTGATGGGGTCACAAGAAAGAACATTAATTTTAGCGATATTAGGAGTAGGTACTGTAGATATACATTTGTATTTTAAGTCAAATTTATATATACGAGTACATAAATACACTTTTCTTTGATAATGCTACTATAATGTGAATACGAATTGCAAATTAATATTCAAACGTTAAAAAGGACTTTTGTATAATGCAAAAAGTTTTGTATAGTAGTAAAAGTAGTTGGTAAATATTGTAAAAGCTTCTATACGCTGTGTGCGCGGTCGAGGGTTCGATCCCGGGGGATACTCCATTGTAATAGGACTCTTTTATATTCTGGATACAAATTTGAAACATATTCGTGGACCAATCATCTTTATTTATTGCGTTGGGCGATTTAAGTATGACTGATAAAGAATTATTGCTGATAAATTGTAAGTAAGCGGATAAATTGGCTGTAAAAAAAAGAAACAAAAAATAAGTAGGTATATAAAAAGTTGGTATTTCATGATATTTATATTTTTTACAGTCGCATATATGTCTTAAGTATTCTTATTAGTCTTATTAATAAAATGTTTGACAAAATTATAACAAATATAGCACAGTAGGAAAAACAACATGAAAATGCTATTTAACTATGTTTTATTTCCTCTACGTATCTCTTGGAATTCATATTAACGCAAGTATTTTTTTTGTAATGTATGTCCTAAAACAACCAATCATAAATATGTTTGTTTGTAATAAGGCAAAATAATTTGTTTTAAAACATTACTCCTTTACTCTGGCTAAGTGGGACGAATATTTTATTATGTTACATCTAATTAAAAGGATGTTAGGTAGAACAGATTACGATCTGAAAGTACAGTTTCTAACATATGTTACATACGTAATAATTTTAGTGAAGAATGAAGAACAGTATATGAAGAGAATGATAAATGTAAAACAAGGACATCAATCAACGTACCTACGTTATAATATTAGGCACTCGATCTTTCAATCGGCCGCGTGTGGAATCTGGCGCGACTTCATATAATTACAATAACATTAATTTTAGAGAAGTGAAACATGATGATGAGAGTCAGATGTCATCTCGTTAACTACTAGCTACAACCACCAAAGGCAAAATGATTAATAATAATATGTATCTTGGCACACCTCATTGCCATCTGATACCAATGTAAGCATCAAAATATGTTGTGTTGTGGTAACAAGACGGCTTGTAAAGTACATATATACAAATAGATAAATACTTATATAGTTTTTTTTAATCCTAAACATAGATCAAGTATATGCTTACTAACATTTATTCTGGGCAATCGAGACCACGACCCGCAGCTAAGCAGCCAGGGTCACAAACCACTGGTAGATCAACGAGCCAGTCAATGCCACTGTTTGACTGGCAAGCATGCTGACAAGATGAAAGTATAACAACTGACGGTGCATTAGCTGAATCACCTATACATATGTGTATTAATATTTGGAGGTATCTGTGAACGAGATGATAGGTACATTGAATTTCTCGGTCACGCGAATGTAGAATTTCATTACGAACCGTACGAACGGTACGGTTTCATCCGACGTGAAAAGATTTTGATTCATTGTATTTATTTGCGTGCTGCATATTGACGCCGCATCATATTTTATTAACGGTTTTATGGGTAGTTGGTATTTTGTATGAATAATAGAAAATTTCAATTCGAAATGATTTTTATGCGACGTGACCCAGATTTAAAATATGTCTTGATTATAAATTGGAATTTAAAATTGTTTTTACACCTTCACATTATGTCCCTTACGTGGTAGGCAGAAAGCACCGCCCGTTAAACGTCTTTATCGACGCAAACCCGGGATTTTTATAATTAATTTGTTATCTTTACAACTTAAAACAATATTTCAATACAAGAAGCGTGAATTTAAAAAATGTAAGTATATATATTTAAAAAATCAAAAATTATAAAAAAATCATTTAAAACGTATAAAGTATTTATATTTATGGCAGCGAGATAAGAGAACACAATTCGTCGGTATCGCGCAGTTAAAAAGAATCACCTCAGAGCATGAATGTGACGTATCATTAATAGTACGTAATTGGAACTGGGCTTAATGTGTACAATGTTTATTTTAACGATTCAGGCTAGGGTTGGCAAAACTTAATGGGCTAGGGTTGTACATAGCGCAAAGTAATCGTTACATTTATGTTACTCGAAGTGAAAATTAACTTTGAATAATGAACTATACCATGTTGAACACAGATATTTATATTTACGAAAATGTGGAATTTTATAATGGTGAATTATTATTACTGGTTTTTATTGGTTTTTTTTAGGACAGTAGTTTCAATCCGTTGTGACAATGGATCGCCATGGATAGTTGCTAATGACATCTTAGTATCCATACAACTTTGGAATTCCCTCTCTATACAATAACTTCGCAACCTTTTCTGTTGCCGAACTGAGTGAGAAATAAAACGATACCATTTGAGGCAACCCGCACAAGTTCGACCTGAAATTGGGCCATGTGAGTTCATTAAAATCAGAGTCGAAATAATAAACTATTAAAAATAATGTGGGTTCATTCATACATTAATGTAATACTGGTCTGTTATAGCCGGATGGCGAAGACAAAAACAGGGGTTCTATTAAATTAGGCTTTTGTCTCGGAAGTATATGGCATAATTGTGCCACAAGTAATGCGCTCCATTAAAATTTATTTCTGTATAGAACCACAATAATTTTAGTACTTGAAGTATATCTTATATAGTTATAAAAGTATAATAGAGGACTTAGACAGGCTGATGGTTGTAATATAGTCAAAAATAAAATTTGATATTAAATCAGTTGAATATTAAATACATATTCCCAGATATACTATTTTGGATGTCGACACGTCATCGAATCTAGCAGTATTGTATGTTTAACATTGACACTAACTCCAATGGATGCTTAAATAAACAGAATCAAACATAACACAGAGTGTGTTTTAACGTAACTTGGCTAATACACACAAAAAGAGCCAGCTTATTAAGCTTAGTGTGCGAAATATATTTGGAGTCGTAACGCGTGGAGCTTATCTTGCCATCGCGTGAATCAGAGCTTGCAAAAAGCACCGCGATAAATGACGGATCAACCAACCCTCTGTGTTTAACACTCTAATGCCCTCTATGGCAACGGGCGCACTTGTCCCTTTCGTTCAGATAATATTCCAATTAAAGCTAGTCCTAATTTACCCCGCCCTAACTTGCGTAGGGCGGAAATTGCTGTGAATGCTTAGTTATACGCTTAGTAGTGTCCGAAAGGGAAAGGGCCTTTGTTTGGCCCTTTGTTACAGGTATTCAGGAGCGGCAAAGGATTAATATACCTTGATAATGTTCTAACGTTTCATAGCGCATCGTTCAAAATGATATAAATAAGAATTGATAAACTCACTGAGAAACTTTTTGCCCTTCCTCTAGACTATACACATCAAAGTTGTCATATGTGCTCATGTTCTAAAGATGCTTATGACCTGGACTTTTTCGCTTAGTAAACGAAATAATAAACTATTAATAATGCCTGCTATAAACATTTTCCTTATATTGTTTTATATTATCATACTCGTAAATGTTCTCTTAACTCGTTTGACTGCCTCGTTGATCGTGTTGGTTACAAACGCCAATGCCTATAGCGAGGTCCTGGGTTCAAATACCGGGTCGGGCACTACAGGATTATCCAACTTAGATTTTCTATTAGTAGCTCGAAGTGTAGGTATCTGTCCGGTGTATGGCAATAGGTACACCAGCTAACTATTATATAGTGAGATGTAAATGTAACTGGTGAAACGTGGGAATGAAGTACACTCCTCTGCTTACCTCTTCGAGAATCACAGGCTTAATGTTACGTCGTAACTCATTCTTTTAACTTGAAAGAACAACAAGGCGAAAGTATAATTTCTCATAAACGAACGTATTAATTCCACATGATTTAAATTTCAGTGAATGAACTAGCTCAGTTTGCCCGCGCAAGCTTTAAATATAAGGGCTATATCGATGGTCATATAAAAGTAGGCTCAGTCTACATGGAAGGTAATAAAATTAACTTGATCTCGAATTAACGTCGTTCGCGTGAACGGTCAGAATTAATTATGGTTATGCATTTTTCAACTTTATTCCCAATGCGTACAAGATGAGAGTTGTTTAATGCTCTTTCATGATAATTGTATTGTACAATTCACGACTTTTACGCTTGAACAGTGAAATTTGTTCTCGTATTTAATTGAATGTACAATAAATAAAGTTCATGTTGTTCAATTTAACTTGAAGTGAAATGGTGTTTCAAAGGTCTTATTGAATATTATGCGATCGTATATTATAGTACCCACCATAAATAAAATACAAACGAGTTAAATTAATATTTCATGGATCATTTGCTTTAATCACATAGTCTTGAATTGTATTAGGTTGTTGAACAAACACTATTAATTCATAGACATTTATTCTACAAATATGTAAACCTTTAGGGCATGTAATATTGTTACATTTGTATATATAATTGGGTTATATAATAAATTTGTCTTTGCCAAATATTCTCAAGAATGTTTATATTTAATTTGTGGTTATTCTCCACTTTACTGAAGAACGTCGTTTGTTATTTCTCATTTTCAATGTGTCATATGATGGCTTCAGCCCTTCCGCCAATATTACACTAACGATACATTTCATGCGTTATTAGCTATGGGGTCGTTTGGACCCCACACTTATGACGATAGTGACAGCTGCTCGTGAAAAATAATAAAGTTCCGTTGATCTCCAATTGGTTAGGGTTTATGGGTTATATATTAATTATGTTCTGCGTTGTTTGGTTAGGTCCTCAAGACCCTCTACAGGCCGTTGCAGTCTGAGGGTTATCATGTTTTTAGAACAAAGGCTGGCACAAAATGTAATTATTAATTAAACATTTATTAAAGAGTACTTTAAAAAAACAAAGATTGAATTTGGAAGATCGTTATTACTATAAAACACTTATTGAAAAGAGTTGGACTGATGTCATATTTGGATAACATTAACACTTCATGTCAAGGTGAATATTTCAAAAACATTAACCGTTGTTAGTTATAATATTACCTACATAAAATTGTAAAGACGCAGGTGAAGCAATGGATATCGAAAAACCGATAAACATCTACATTATAAAAGCACCTAAAACACACATCGATGTATAGACTCGCACGTACTTGGATTTGAATATAAAATTGAATCGTACATTCAATATATTTACCGAATCACATTTGCATACAGTGTCATAAGCAAACGTGTACATATGCGGTATTGTGAGAACTATTTGTAGTCGCATGGCGTAGGTTTGGGTGACGGAGGACAAAGCTGGTCTTAATAGTCACAGGAACTATTTCGTGTTGATAGTTCCAGTCTTTTGTTGATGGTTCGACAGATAGTTCCCCAGTAAGTATTGAAATAAATTGCAGCGAACGTAAAATAAATATTTCTAATACTTGATTCCCGTTGCATGCCATCATGATTGCTGATTGTCGGGTGAGCTGTCTTCTTTTCTAGGTATACAAAAATGTTATTTTAAGTTAACGTTAAAAAAAAACAAATTGGGCTAAATTTCTTCAATATTGTCTGGCATTACTGTATAGCCTTTTAAAAAGTAGAATTAGAATATAAAACATAAAATCGAAAGGTATTCGCCAGAACTCTAGTAGGTGAAAACCTTTAGTCTCAGCTTACATATTAATAAGTATGAGTAAGCCCATATTACTGAGTGGAAGAGTTACTTAATCTTTTACGTAACATCACGCCTGAAATCCCCGAAGAGGTAGGCAGAGGAGTGTAGAACACTCCCACGTTTCACCAGTTACGTTTACGTCCCACTATGGAAT
>DWDU01002174.1:0-13172 GCA_018245575.1 Jemadia suekentonmiller
GTACATTATGACGTTTCACCAGATATGTTTACGTCCCATTGTGGAGTAGGTGGCGAGCTTATTTTCATGCATTAGAAAAATCTAATATTGCCCGACCCAGGACCTCTAGATCGGCAGTCACGCTTGCAACCAACACGACCAACGAGGCGGTCATATAAAAGTAAACGTGCTGATACGGAGTTTTGTATTGTAGTTTAACTAATACAAAAATAATGTAATGTTCAAGTGTGGCACGCATGTGTTGCTGCATGTCATTAAGATGTAGGCTGCCCTCTTATAGCGCAATCTTGAGTTTAGCTGTTGAGACAACCACCTGAGTTGGATTAGTTTGCATATTGATGTACGTTTCAGACAGAAATCGTAACATAATCAACGCTTAATTAGTTACGTTACACCTAATCCATATCCATAAAAGTCATTCACAAAATATTTGCTTCCCAAAATAAATACATGCAATGTACTCATAATGGTAACTCAAAAACAAAATAAAACCTATTCATATCCTATCCTTATTCAGTAGAATGTATATATTTGTAAGCTAAGTTACCTGTCACATAAGCTTTGTTACTTCCTGCAGCGAAGTTTCGCTGGTCAGTGTAAAGCGTGAACAACTGATGAATTCATATAATATATACATGAATTTTACATTTTCTAGACTTCACGTATTTGTTGCCGTGTATACGAGTATATCTGGCACTCCATGCCCTCTGTCCGCCCCGTTAGGGACCTGACATGAATAAATAATAATAATAGAAATGAATAGTGATAATATTAAAAATTGTTAGTTTCGATCGCATAGCAGCCGCCGCGCCAGGGGAGTGGCCTGAGGGACAAATCAGGACCATGTCAACGAATCAATATTTATGATCGAAGGGATCCTGTCACTCGGGTTTCGATGATGACATCGTTCCGTGTGGTGTGTGTGTGTACTCTTAAAAACCAACCAGGCGTTGCCCTCAAATTAGGAGCCGCTCATTATTTTCCACACGGCGCTCGATGAAGATGCGCGGATGTAGAGGATTTTCTCCCTCGAGATATTGGATTTGTTTGAAATGTTATTTTCGCGCTGACGGCTTTTACGAAATTTGCTTCGCTCGGAATTTTGATGCAAGTTTTACTTGTAGTATAAAATTTATTTCATATTTTCATGTTTACTTGAATATTTGGTTTTAGGATAATCTGAAAGAATTAGAGTAATTTTAAAACTAGGAGTGAGTCACAACGTTAGAGGCTTTAGTTTAGGGGTCTTGATAAATGTAGCAAAAAAACTATTGAACAGTTGTATCTAATGTTTCATTTAATACGTGGTTTGTGTGTATGTGTTAACACACTGATGAAGTACGAAAAGAATATGAAACTTTGCAGTTTCGTAATTCAACCCTAGACCGACGGCACTTTAATTTTCACAAACCTGATGTAATTTATGATAATTTATCGACATGAAAAAGTTTAATATATTTTTACTGAACAAAATTATTCGGCTCGATAGAGGAAAATTCCTGCGTGAGCTACGCTTATTAGGAAAATGTATTTTTATTTACCCCAGATATTTTTACGCTAAATAATATTTGTTGTTTACGCACGCCGAACTTTTCTTCAGAAAGGATAACCGAATTTGTGGGCGTTTTCACTCCCAATTTTCTGCAAATCGATTATTTGTTAAATAATGTTTATTTCATTGACTATCATTCGAGGCCAGATCGCACTTCCTAAACCGTAAAATGAAAACTGCCACCACGTAACAAAAAACGTAACATCACGCCTATAATCCCCGAAGAGGTAGGCAGAGGAATGTAGAACATTCCCACGTTTCACCACTTACGTTTACGTCCCACTATGGAATAGGTGGTGAGCCTATTGCCATGCATCTGACACATATCCAGACTCCGAGCCACTACTAGAAAATCTAAATTAGAAAAATGCAGTAGTGCCGGACCCGGAATTTGAACCCAGGACCTCCCAATCGGCAGTCGCGTTTGCACTTAATACAATCAACGGGGCAGTCAAGTAAGTAGAAGTATAGTAGAAAATTACTATCCTACAATGTCGCTTATTGAGGATTCCAATATTAGTGTTACATTTTAAACATTGGAGTGTTCGACGTAAACGTGGCTTCCATTCTTATAAATATTTACGGAAACATCAATTATCGTCAGCTAAAAGCTTTGTCACGAGACTCTTCACGTGCAAATGTTTTTCTAGGTGTTTTCTAGGCACTGCTTGCTAAATACCCTTTCAGTCACGTCACCATTTTATGTGATAATTAAGGATTTAGTCACGTTTCGTCCCTCATACAATGTCATCCACAAGACAGAGATCAGGATGAATAATTGAGTGTAGTATAGTGAAACAAATATTTTTTTATTAGGTAAGCATGAATGGTAGAGCCGAAAGAGGGACAGATCCAGTCGTATGTGCTTCCACCAAACCAATTTCCTCCCATCTCCAACGACGTCCTGAACGTCAGAAACTAGGTCAGAAGTGCCATGAGGCAGGAGCATTTATGACGACATTGATGAATGCAGAAGTGGCAGCGGAGATTTGTCATGACCATAGTTTGAGGAAATTTCCATAGCCTGCATGCCATAGCCATTCAAGTCTTAGCCATGATTGATCTGATAAAAATAAAAGTAAAAAATTCACGGAAAACGATTGGAATAGTTTCATATGATTTCAAAATTGAAAAAAGTTTTTTTTCGTTTAATATGTTTCGTGAACACCTCGTGGTTAAGTTGCAAATTGAATGCCAAGCCAAACATCTGCCACGTCGGCGAATACGGCAGCGGAGTTGCACGTTTCGAATGTTCCAATGTCTATTTTTATTGTCGCGCGTCTCGTGACGCCCGCCCGCGGGATTGGTCTGAGCGAGACGTACCTGGCAATTATGTCTCTACTACGTCCAGTGTTTACGATGTGCCTGTGTGTGCAACGTGTGTGAGTTTGTGTGATTTTCAAAATGAGCAACGCGAAACGGCCGTTACAGAGACAGAACTCGATACACGGTATCTATTTTACACTTCTTCCCACCGTGGATTTCCGTTCTCGTTTTCGCAATCCCTCAGTCGCCTGTGTCACGCTTTATTTCTCTATTGTAATGACGTGACATTGTCATAACTATATGATTGTCATGGCCGTATTTTTTATGTACGTTTATATAATAAATTCATTGAAGCATAAAACATTTGTGCAATGCGTAATTGTTTTGTACATATACGTCATTATCATATTCGTATAGTCATTATCATAGTCATATTAGTATAAGTTATTGCAGCAATATTGGTTCGGTAACAATAAAGGCCATATCCAGGGGCACGTAAAGTGGATGGCGTTGACAAAAAGCCATCTAACATTAGACCATATAGATTACTTGGTCAGTTTCAATCATTCACGCGGGCGCGTCCGGCGATTCGAGAGCTTGGTGCGCGAAATGCTCAAGTTTTTGTTTTTCTTGTAATTTTGATTGGATGTTGGTGGAGTTGTAATTTAACCCTGACTGCTTAGCTGACTATGAATTCTATTATCATTAGGATAAGTAGGTACTTATGCGACGAGTTTAAGTGTTTGTTCTGTGTTTGTGTGTAAAATTGTCTATATACTTGAATTTGTATTTAGAAATGCTGGTTACCTTTCTATATATTTTTGTAGACAATTTGCATGGACACTGAATTGTTATCATAGAATAAACTGTACTAAAGTGTACAAGGTTAGCTTAGTTTGGTATTAGTTGGCCGTGTGGGAGAGTTCCCACAATATTTTATTATTATTTGGATGCGGAGGCGCTTACACAATTGTGTTTTCAACTGAATATTACTGTGGGTCATTGAAAGTCGCAATACTATGTATTGACTAAGAAATTGAAAAAATCCTTAGTAATATTTTATAAATACTGTATTATCATGATTCGTAACACCTGTTATACGAGTAATTAGCGTTACTATACATTGCTCGTATTGTCTCATGAATAATTAAAGTCCTCGTGCTTCAGTTTTATAATTACATATTTTAAGATAAATGTTTTCAGGATGTATGTTTATTTTTATTATTTCAGTCTCAGAAAGCTTATCATTTAAATGGAAATTTAAAGAACCGCTAACATAAAGTGAACGTCAACAACCTTTGTGAATAATAATACACTAGAGGTTCAAAGTCTTTACAATTCGTAATTAGACGTACCTATGTTCATTATTATTATACAGTCAGTGTCAATAAATGTTATCTGTTTTTAAATAACATTTAGTCAAAACAGTCAACAGTTTTCGCGCTGACCTCTCGGCGTAACCGGGACGTGACGTAACCGTTCGCGCAGTGTACGTCACAGTGTAGTGATAAGGCGGCCGCGGGTGTGACTCGCCGCGCCCCCTCAGTTCGACCGATCGAAAGCGCGGGACGCTCGCGCGGCACGCTCTCCACAGATTGTGAAAATAAAAAAAAACGCTAAAAGCCCGCGAATTTTTATGTCACAGTCTAGAATGTGTTTCGGTTTTGTTCAATTCGTTGTTTGTATAAAGTGATTTTTCTTCTTAAAAATGAATGACGGTGAGCCGTATATACTAGCTTTTTGCTACACTTGATATTTTGAAATGTTGCGAATGTTCTTTAAAAAATATATATTTTTTCCGCTTGATTGAAGGAAAAACAAATCTTTATTGATTTGTCCAACTCTACTGTAATGGCACCATAAAACACGTTATTTCTGTTTAGAAAAACCCCAAGATTAGAACATTTTGTTTAGTGTTGCCAATAAGTAGTTATAACATGAAATGCAAAAAATAAGTATGTTACATAAAATTTATATCGACTCTGACGGACGTAGGTATTACAGGATTCGTGACCATTCGTGCGCTTTTGTATTTCCCATCTATGTACTTCTAACTCTATTTTTCTTATTCTGTCTCATATTTTATGTAGCATACATAAAATAGACATTACATATTGTATATGTGCTACATACGCTATTTAAAACTTTAAGCAATATTTAAAGCTATAAAGACAATGAACTGGTATTCAGATTATGCCCATACAATCACAAATTAATTATTGTTTTAAATATAGCATGATTTTATTAAGGATAATTTAAAATTAATGGACAATTTAAAGTTATTATATTTAAGTAGTTTTTCAGTAGACGTTTTACTTCATTTAGCACTTAATTCATTTGAATAGAGAGAAAATATAACTTACCTCCGTGTGTCTCTGGCAATTATCAATTATTTTTAATTGCGACCGTGCAGTTTCAGATTGAAGATGACAGTTCTTAGATTAATTGGAAGTGTCGTTCATTACGATGGGCCTATTCGTAATCATTTGATAAGACTAATTAACGTTTAAGTATAATTAATGGCGTTGGTTTAGTAATATACTTTTTATAGCTCTTTATTGCTAATAATAATTATCTATTTATTACCTAATTATTGTTAATCTAATGTTGAAGGACATTATAACGTAATGATATTTGCGTGATGATTATGTATTCTCTATTCGGATACAAAATACATAAATTCAACAACTAAGCGACACATTTTACGATATTGTGATTTTATTAATTCGTTTTTAAAGCAAATTTTGTATATAAAATAAACTCGCTTTTGTGTCGAGACCTCTACCGCAAGAAATTACATAAGTCTATAGGCTGTTATAAAGAGTGATAAAGGCTTAATTATTTTTTATGAGTATACATTGTCTGTATGTTAAACTTCATAAAATTCGTAAGAGGTTTTGCTTTGAGAATGAAACAGATAGAGTTCCTTACACATGTCTTCTTTGAAAAAAATGACAATTTAGTTAGAAGCTAATGAAAATTTTAATACTGACTGAAATTAAAAAAAAGTACATAATATTCGGTGAAATCGCTTTTATACAATATTATATTTCGTCATGTATTTTTGTTCATTAAGTAATTACCAACAACGTAATTGATAACTTAATGTGATAGGTCATTTATATTTTAATTTATTTGATACTGCAATTATAAAAATAGAAATTGTATTAATTACAGATAGTCCGGTTAGCTCGAAAGCATGTACATATATCGGGATCGGGAGGTTTTGGGTTCAAATCCCGAGTCCAGGCGCTATTAACTTTTTGTAATTTAAATTTTCTAGTAGTTGCTCGGAGTCTGGACATGTCCCAATGTATGGCAATAGACTCACCACCTGTACCATATTGGGACGTAACTCTCGAAACGTGGGAGTGTTCAACATTCCTCTGCCTACCTCTTCGATGATTACAGGCGTGATGTTACGTTCTAACAATGATAAATAACATTAAAAAGCCAGTGACCGTCACTTCGTCATTGATTTTATATTGTGTGCCTAAACGTCACATATTTATGCTGCCTGTATCTGAACGTCAAATATTGAACGAGTGTCAGTTTTGATAGTCACGACGCTTTCCGCCCATTGATTTATGATTTATCATTACTTTTCTAATTTATCGGACAGAAGTAAATGTATGGAATATTTTTAAAATGTGTCTGATGTTATTGAACGAAAAGTTGGCACAAAAATCTACTGATATATTTACAACTTAATCCATTAAACGGCAAACTAATATTTTGTCACTTTTGTGACTATACTAATTCATTGTATTTATTTTTTTAACATGATTCATGCTGATTCAAAGAAGGTGCAGACGGTCGCACTTTGGATGGGTGACCATGCCAGTAATGATAAAGGTTACTGGTTATTATAAGTAACGTACAAACGTTAGGCCGATCGAGTCGACACCAACTCGTGTATCATTAGCCTCTATGTAATTAATTTCATTGGTAGAAAAACATGCATCTGGTGGTAACCAGATGCATGTTTGTCAATTGCAATTGACCATGTGATATCAAGATTGTGTAGTTTTTCACTTTAAGCTTTATCTTTTGTTTTGTATGTATACCTTTTTCCTTATCTTTTACACTCTACATCTTTGTTTTTACTGTTTTACTTAATAACGTTCACTTAATTGTTTAATAATTTCTAATACTTACTAGTTTTAAGTGTAAGCAATTTTAATCTAATGCGTAATTACGTCTGTTATCCCCGATAACACTACCATGTTTCACCAGTTTCGTTTACATACCACTATGGAATAGGTGGTGAGCCTATTGCCATACATCGGTCACATATCCAAACTCCGAGCCACTACTAGAAAATCATAAATACAAAAATTTTGCCCGGCCCGAAATTGAACCCAGGACCTCCGGTTCGCCAGTCGCACTTGCGACCAACACGACCAACGAGGCAGTCATTTAATATAATAAGTGTCTAGTTAGGTTTAATTTGAATTATAAATTGTTTCTGCTAAATAATAAGACACGAAATAATATCTACCTAATTGTTGCTATAGTGTTTAATTATGAAGAACTATTATTGTATATAATTTAAAAAAGCACCTCTCCGCGGATATTCCACAGAGTATTATCTCAGTTCTCATTATTACTACTGTTAACTAATTCTCTAATAGTTTATATTAACTGAACTTACCGATACTGAAATCATACAGACATTCAAATGTTTATATTTGTTCACTAAAATGTTCGGTATGTATATTTAATTAACGTCAAAATCATATTAATAGAAACTGTCACATATCAACAGTCCCTGGTTAATCGCAGATTTACATTCCACTATGGAATAGGTGGTAAGCCTATTAACTTTTGTTTTATGTGTTATAAAAGCTGTAATACTTTAAAATGTGGATATAATTCTTCTTGAGATTATTTACAAGTTATGTTTTAATTGTGTTCCGTACATTTTAGAAATAGAACACATCATAGTGGGAATACTTCAGCTTAGAGACTTCTTCTAAGAACTTCTTCTTCTTCTAGAGAAGTTCCAGATGCTTCTATAGAGGAATGTGCATTAGTTCCATTTTTAAAAGTATACATTTAGTTGACGAGTGTAGTCGTTTAATACCTACCACCTTACTTATATGACGTAATGTATCTGCGCGGCTTAGATAAGTCTAAATACAGATTTGATGTCCGTTGGCTGGTAACATTTTAATATTTTCTCTACCTGAAATACATAATAATAAAACAATAAAAACTCAGCACAGTATGCGGAATTATTTCTCGTTGCAGTACAGGTCTCGTGTGTCTTTTGAGAATTATGGAAAATTACTACCAGTTGGCTGATATCTCTTAGAATGTCAATAGCCATAATAATATTTCTTTAAATCTCCTGTTATCTAACGACGGTTATAATACGGTTGATAAGTGGCTTAATGGTGTTGTAAACTTGGGTAATCTCATGAAATTACAAGTATGTGTTTTATATCTTCGACGATGTGCGTAGATGTTCGCGGTTGTAAAGTACATTTAGTTTGAAAGATGAGTATAATACTTTTTTGATTCATAAACGCTTAAAACTAAATATATACATACGCAGTCAAAAGGCCTTGTGTGTGACGTTCACGTATTGATCGCTTCACTTCTCAATCATGTTCACATCGTAGGAAGTACCTACTTGCTTGGTGACACCAATTTGAAAGTGGTGTTGGAGATGCAAACCAAAATGTCACTGGACTGTAATTGCGATGTTATACTTAATCTATTTTAAAGATCTGTAAAACAATTATCCTTGTTAAATTCTCCCTGTAAATAATATAGACTTCAATAATGTTCAATGAAAATTGTCGATTCGGAAATTGTTAAATGAAAATACCTAATATGTTCAGAATTGATTGTTTATAGATTATCGTATTGGATAACTTTATTGAAAGCATATCAATTAGGAAAGAGGAAATTTTATTAGAGAATAATCATAGTGAAATGGTTTATACGAAAAATATCGATTAGAAAATTGCTCTTTAAAGAATATCGATCCTACAATATCATAACAATATCGATCATGCAGACGCTTCATAAAGAATAACGATTTTAAAATCGTTTTATCTCATTTAAAATTTATATAGAGAAAATTCTGATTTATTTTTGCAAAGCAAGAGATTAGAATTCACAGTATAAAATAAATGTAACTGGGTTGACATATTTTTCATTCGCTAAAAAGTTTTAATAGTTGGATAAACGTAGGACTGCCTTGCTTAACTCAATTCGTTCCTAGTTTTTCTTTAGTTTTCCTTTAAAATTAATCAGATCAGAACATCACGCCTGTAATCCCCGAAGAGGTAGGCAGAGGAGTGTAGAACACTCCCACGTTTCACCAGTTACGTTCGATCAGAAATTAAAAGAAAATTAATCAGCGCACTTACATTATAAATGTTATATTTGCGGTATACATGAATGAATGATTTTTATTGCATTTTTTATCTACATGCCCGTGTGCATTGTACAATATATCCGTATGTGATATCTTGGTATGCGTTACTTGTGTGACAGGAAAATACTGTAGTATTTGATTACTATATTGCTTTCGCGGGGAAGTCCTACAAATACGTCATGTAATTGACCAATTTGACGTTACATATTCTATTTTAAGTTAAAATGCTTATGGTTGTTGTTTGTACTTACTTTTTGATTTACATGCTTTTATGATTGCTTACAAAATTTTTGTTTCGCTTGTAAGAAAACTTGCATGTAGGAAAACTTTCAAATATAAAAGGATACGAACTATTAAAATATATTTGAAGATTGTAGGGACCGAAATGTTAATTTTTAATAGAAACTTCTTGTGTTCCAATTAGATTTGATGATAATGAAGGACAATGACAGCGGACTTAGAAAAGACTGTCGAAACATGGCGACACGTACGATAAGATAAAAAAAATGTAATACGAAGATTATTGCATTCCAGACATTACCCAAATGTATCATGTGCTTTTAAGTTTCTCTCCTAATGACAATAATACGGAAACAGTTAAACGTCACTATTAACACTTTTACCTTTTCGTTGTTGAATAAGTTGCCTATCCAAGTGAGAAGAGTTAAGGTTACAATACGCCACCTTGATCAAGTGCAAGTGGAAAGATTTCATCAGATATGAAATCTTATAGAGAACTCTTAAAGTGTGCAAACAATAATATAAGTAAATTATTAACGGATAATCCAAAGTATGATAGGTTTTTTTATTGATAAACATGTCGTGAGCGATATATGTTATTATCTATCAACCGGATTCACTCACGTATGTTTTTTCGCTGCCGCATATTGCAGCGAGGTTGCCGCGGAGATCGAAGCTCATGAAGAAGGACTTCGTATAGGTTCGAAAGTAGTCTGGACATACCGAAAAAGCAAACATGAGTCAAGGCAATTAATAGATAATAATAATAAAGTTACGCTTATCTAATGTATTTGCATTTATACAGTCAGCGCTTACAAGTCAAACAGATATCTCAATCTTACATACTAAATGTAAACTTGTAGTACCTATATTATATGTACGTTTATTAGAACTATTAGTAGGTTTAAATATCAAGGCTAACTGGCCGACTCACATAACATAATCCGAAATTCATTAAACACTTCCTAATTTGATGTTCTTCTTACTTATGTTTTCATTCATTCATTTTTATTGTATAAATTGGTAGGTATATTTGTTAGATTTCGAAATACACATTATTCGCCTTCATTAATTGAATGTTTAATAGAAATGTTGTTTTTTGTGTTTTTTATCTCTTAGTGCATTCGGTGTACATAATAAAAAAGGACAATATTGTATGTGATTAGGCGTTTTTATAATTAATAGATCCGTTTTCGATCGTGGGAAAGTAATGTAGCACAATCTATTTTTTTTATATAGACATGTTTTTTAGAACATGTCTCTCTCGTTTACAATAATTTTACCCCTTTGCACTCGTATTTATTATGACCATGAACTACCGCCAATTTGTTGCAAGTAGAATGGTAGAATTTATGATGTCGCATACGCTGAGACATACGAGCGCAAGGGTAAAACTTGTGATATCGCAAACGCTGAAACTTACGAGCGCAAGGGTAAAACTTGTAATGTCGCATACTTTGAGACATACGAGGGCAAAGGGTTTACATTGCCTCGTCTCCAGTATTTTTTTGTTTCTCATTTATTGATTGTAGTTATTATAGCCATTGTAGAGGAATGATCGAGACACAATGAACTATATTTAACATTCCAATCATAATTGTTGTGCTCTTTTTTTTATAATAAAGTCGTTAAAAGTGTCTTCGAATTTTACCGTTATATGAAGCGTTAAAGTATCGATCCAAGGAAATGTTCCCATAATATAAACTTGTGACACAAAATGACTTCTTATTAAATTTTATTTGTCGCAAAACCTACATTGCAATTAAATTTATTTAATTAACTACTGTATTAACGTTCATATGATCATTCCTACTTTAATGTACCTAAAATTAAACAATCCATTTGATAAGCTGTTGCCGACTTTGCCCTTTGCGATATATTTAACTGATAACTTGATGTAGGTGGTGCTTACTTACGCAACGCATAATTTTGTCGGTCAACGGATCATTGGGTTTCGACTTAACAAAGAAAAAAATACCATCACGCTTCTAAACCCTTAACAGGTAGGCAGAGGAGTGTAGTACAGTCCCACGTTTCACCAGTTACGTACACTTCCGACTATGGAGTAGTAGGGGTGAGTCTATGGCCATACATTTTCATACACCGAGCATATGTTCAGACTCCGAGCACTACTAGTAAACCAAAGTTAGAAAAATCCAATGGTCCCCGAAACGGGATTTGAGCCCAGGACCTCTCGATCGGTAGTCGCGGTTGTAACCAACACGACCAATGAGGCAGTCTAACTCGGTTTTAACCATAATTAAAAGTGTCTGATATCACAATGATAGTTTCTAATTCTTCGTCAATGCCGAATGCCTTATTATTATGTTTAAAATGAATGTAATCATTGGAAAATTTAATACAATTTTCGACTACACACTAGACTTTCTTCATCATTGCAAATATCAAACTGTTGATATGTTCAGATAAAATGTTCTGATAGAAACAATGCTCTCGAAAATTCGTCTACGCTTTATATGGAGACAAATCTTCATGAAGATAATTGAGAATGAATGTCTGAAATAGATAAAGATATACCACGGGGAACATTTTTTCTTTCTACAATCTTCAAATAATATTTCTTTCTACAGTGGATGTAAGAAACGATTTTTCAAAATACTCGATAAGAATAAAACTTGAAGTGAATTGATATATTTATGTCGATTTCTTAGCCTTTATCATTTTACAATTGGAAATATTATATTAAGTTAAAGTAAAAGGTCTTAACCACAATAAAAATTGATAACAATTGTTATACAAGTTTTAAAATGTTTTCCGTAACAAATATTAAATAAAAAAGAAAACAAGAAATTTTCAGCACCAGTAAAATAAATAGATAAATATAGTGGAAAATCCCGACTCAAAGAAAGGAGCAAGAGGCGTGGTTCACGACCAATCGTTTTATTTCAATCAATTGATAATATTGTTCACGCACAAACCCATTGGTCCGCCAACGATTGTTATTTGATCGCGTCACTCCAGACGGCTAGAATGTATTCCGTTTAGATATTCCGTCCAATGTTTAGGTTATTTAAAATAACCGTTAATTTCCAGGTAGTGATTGGTATTGCTGCCAATATGTTTCCTTATTAAATCTGGTCTAATGAGCACTAGTCATGAATAATTATTTTCACCTTGAATATATGATTATATATCATGTATTACATCACGACATATTCCATGATGGGACGTAAATGTAGCTGATGAAACGTGGGAGAGTACTACACTCCTCGCCCACCTCGTCGGAGATTACAGTCGCGATGTTACGTATAGCACGTTGAAGATATGAATTCACAGTTTTTGATATAGTTATATATTATATGTTGATACATTACTTTATACAATCAGTTTACAGCTAGGAACTTCCGTGTAAAGATTTATGTCTTCATCGCTCAAGTTTTAACTATTAGTGACAATATAATATAATGCACTTATGACATATATTTATGTATGCCCTAGATGTAATGAGTTGTTCATCTTTGATTATCTTTTATGTAATGTAAAGTAGGTATTACAAATTTTTATCTCGATGTCAGAAATGAATTAAATTGATCGCGAAATTCTTACGTAAAAACGTTTGTTACGTTTCAAAATTTGACATAAATACTTACGATACATCTATACCCAGACTTCGCTCTGGTTATATATGTTTGTATTTTGGACGTGTAGGTAATGCAAATAAGTGCGAATTACGTTACAGCATTCTATGTATCCTATAATAAT
>DWDU01002175.1:0-13169 GCA_018245575.1 Jemadia suekentonmiller
CATTTCAAATTAAAATTTGCATAGCAAAGTGAAACTGTCTGTTCAAGGAGCCTTGCTGTTGAAACCATTCGTAAAAATAACATAATATCATATACCTAGGCATATATAATATCGTGAGTATTCGAGATTTTCTAAAAGATATACGTATATATGTTATTATAATACACTAATAAATCGTAGGTAAATTTTTAGTACGTGTCGTGTGAGCGCGAAATACAGATACCACCAACTAGTGATAACTAAGTAGATAGAGCTTACCTATATCCATCGACGCGGAATCGGCTTAGATGTTGGATTGTAATGCTTGCATGTCTATAATCCCCGATGTGGTAGGTAGTGGAATGTAGTACAATCTCACGTTTCACCAGTGGTGAGCCTATTGCCTCACCGGGCACAAATCTAGATTCTGAGCAACTGCTAGAAACTCTAAGTTAGAAAAATACAATAGTGCCCGAACCGGGATTTGAACCCAAGACCTCTCGTTCGCCCGTTGCGCTTGCAACCGACACGACCAACGAAGCAGTTAATGATTAACCACAATATATATATAATCAAAGACCGAGGCTCCGCGTAATAGTGATCGACCAAGTATTATAGTAATTGGGTAAATTAAATTTAGGTGGCACTTAGTTCAGTATCAGCATATAATATAAAGTTAGTGTTCAACAATGACTGAACGATAAAAAAGTTGCAATCAAGAGGATTGTAGGTATACCGTTTCTGCTACAAAGCCCCATTGTTTTTGTTTAGCCCCAAGAAAAAAAGAAAAACGTTTATTAACAAGACTTTGAAACTAATAACATTAACAAGTAAATTAATTAGGTATACGATCTATGGACGAAAACGGACCCACTCCAGCCTTGGACGTAGAGTACGACGTCCACTGATTTCCAGTGGCATGCACTGTTCGTACAGTGCGGCCAAGCGACAGTTGTGCCAGATAGCTTTATGAATGTCAGTATTAAATAAGTAATGTTATAATTTTAATATCTAGTGTAATCCCAGTCAAATAAAAAAGAAGATATGTGAGGTGTGTTTTACAATCCAATTTTTTTTATGTACGTAGTAATTTTAATTTATTTAACTACCCTTATGGCTGTGTACCCCGTGTGGCAATCGACTCACCACCTTGTCCCTAGTGGGACGTAAATGTAACTGATGAAACGTGGGTGTACTACACTCCTCTACCTACCTCTTTGGAGATTACAAGCGTCAACGTTACTCAGCCGAAAACTTACGTTTTTTCACACCAAAGTAGTTTGCATTAAGCCACATAAACGTTATGAATTTGAAAAGTAACATGATTTCGCCACAGTACAATTTAATTATTTGCATACAAGTAACATTTAAAATCATAACACATCGGCTGGACTCCTGGGACTCCGACATGTGGATCTTCAAACGTAGCGTTAATAAGTTCCTTCAATTCAGGCAACACATTGGTATTTCCTCTTTATGTAGATGTGCCATAGGCGACGGTGACCATTTACCATCAGGTGGGCTGTCTGCTTGTTTGCCATACATTTTAATATTAATATTACAGATTTTAATTATGATTGTTTTCTTTAAAATGTCTACTGATAATACTGATAGCCTTTCGATTGAAACCTGAACTGTGGGTATTGATAAAAAAAATAGTTACACAATCAAATAATACAATAGTCAAATAAGTAATATCACATATATTTCAACATCAAAGCGGTCGGATGAACTTGTCCATGAGATCAAAAAGATCTGTCTTGAGATATATTCTACAGATTCTCTTCTCCACACGATGTGATAAATCGATGTTAATAAAAAAATGCAAATCAAATGCTGTACTAAGTTAAACCCAATTGTAGATACCTAAAATAATTTCAGTATATATAAATAATTGGAGTTCTACTAAAGGTGTTGTCTCTTTCCATCAATTCTCTAATGCGTTAGAATGAAACACTAAAACACCATAGTTATATTCACACAGATAGAACATACTACATGTGACTCCAAACATCTTCATTTTCGTAAAATAGGCCTGCAAAAGAAATATTTAATATCTTGAAATCACATTGTTTAATGGCAGTTTAGCTAAAGGGAAGGAGCCTAATTACAATTTCTTTAATTCTTTGACTAATTTTTATGTATTGGATAGTTTTGAATTGTAACAAGACATGGGCCTGGCCCAAAGAATAGACAGATGGAACAATCACCATCATTATCATCAATCATATTCAAATTTACTAGGGAACATTATGGAAAACTGACAGATATACCTCTATTTTTATATGGCACACCAGTGTTTGATCCTGGGACTTGAGAGGGGATTAATTCTAAATCACTAAACTATCACTGGTATGATACACAAATATATATAGAGAACTTAACTTTTTAACAATAATCAAATAAAAGAATTACAATTACTTTTTCTGAAAACCAAACTTGGCCAGCAAAGTCGGTTGATTTGAAGGTAATGAGGCGGTTTTCTTCAACCCCGGCACCTTGTAACTGCATTTCTTGATAGCCAGATTGGACGGCTTATATTTGAATTGATCCAGCGAGTATTTCATTGCTGGCTTTGACGGTGAAACAGGAAATATAGGCTGCAAGTAAATTTATGAATATTACCAATAAGCATAAAAGGGTATAAAGGTATTCATTTCTGCCTTTGCTTTTGTAAATATAATATTACACATAGATATATTTTATGTTAACATATAATGTGTATATACATATTTATAAAGGTAGACAAAACACATATAATATGGCAATGTTAACGTAAGCAGGTGCCGACTGAAACCAAGACTCATTTATCTTAACCAAATATGGCTAATGTCGGATATCTCCGAAACAGTCGTGTGCGTCTGAAGAGTGATGAACGTGGAAAAAGCACATCGGGTCTGTAAGGTTAGAGATATTTGGCAATCAGTACTCTCTGATTCCTTTATTAAGGGTGTGATGGTACTACAATAATACCTTGATGCATACACACATACACATATATACATACATATATATACATACATATATATACATACATATATATACATACATACATACACACAAGGGTACGCGCGCGCTCGCGCGCACACACACGCGCAGATACATACACACAATCAAAGTTATTATCTTCATTTGTAAAGCAATTATATCTAGCAAATCTACAAAAATACTTTTAAAACAAATATCCGGGGTATTTAGAAAAATACCTGAGAATCATTTGATGGCATCAACACCGCTGGGCATGTATTTTCTATCACAGAATCTTCACTTGAGGTGTCAAACACATTTACATCATCTACTCTTATCTTAAATGGATTTTTACTTCTCGGGCTTGGCTCTAATACTGGACTCTTCTCAATTTTGAAAGGACTATTGCCAGGAGAATTCTCTTTCTGTGAACCACTGAATCCTGAATCAATATCCTCTGAGCAATTAGCATTTATTTCCAATCTATCATCTAAAATATCAATGTGATTTTCTCTTAAAGGAGTACAATCAAATTTCTCTTGTGAACATTCAATGATTACACTATGTTTAGTGCTTTGGTTATCTGGAGAAGAATTATCTGTGTTATTACAAAAAAATTTACTCTCAATTACATTTTCATCTAAAATTGTCCTTGGGAATCTGCTCAGCCTCTTCAGCACAGAGTAGCTGCCGTCTTTAAGGCATTTTCTAAACGATCTTTTTCTATTTTCAAGTATTGGAGATTTGGCATTTCGTGATGCCAATTCCTGAACTATCTCATCTTCATTTACAGCTACATTATGAGACGTTTGTGAATGATTTCCAGTATATATTTGATTTTCAGTATTAACACAGTTTAGCTTTTGCTTTTTGATTGCAGGTTCTACACAATACATGCTACTTAGTTTTTCTATTGATAAACTGAAAGAAAAAACAAATATTATTGATAAAAAATTTTGAACATTTGCCAATACTGGCCAAGAGAATCGCAATCATTAATTTAATCAAATGTTCTGAATGGGTATGTTTATTTACACTAAGGGTATATATACAGACAGTAAAAATGGCATCATCCCGCATGAAAGAAAAAAAATTTTCATAAGTACATATATGTAACTTCATGCCTGTAGTCCCCGAAGCAGTAGGGAGTGGTAGACATGTCACTATGAAATAGGTAGGCAGTATATTTATATATACCAGAAGCAATCCAGGCTCTGAGCTAATACTAGAAAATATAAGTTAGAAAAATTACTTTGACAGTCGCGGTTGCCACCAACACAACAAATGAGGGAGTACAAGCATGCTAAAATATGGTATTAATACGGACAAAGTTAATTATGACATAAAACATTCTTTAGTGTTATGCAACATCCATAAAACAGCTATTATCTTTTTCTTCATTGAGTCGATAGCTGATCATGAGGGATCAGTCATTGTGGTGAAAGAATTAGGTCGCAATGTCCAGGGTGCGCTGGGCAATGTATGTTCATACTTAATCAGACACATGGGATGCTCGGTGAGGATCCTTTCATGCACTAAAAACAACTACTATAAGGCAAACTTAACTGTGCTCACCTTTCGTCTTGTGTCTCTGGTATATACTTGCTAACTAAATTAACAATTTTCTTTCTCACTCTCGTATGTGGGATCCCTATAATAGGTTCCTCTTTTTTCATCTTCTTCATCCAAGGAGTATGATTGTCTATGTACTTTGTATAAGCTCTGTCCCATATGCTTGGGTGGGTTGATACACCTGTGTCTTTCCAGTTACTTGTTTTTAAATTAACCCTCTGAAAAACAAGCTTTACACTTTGTTTACTTATCTAAAAGCCTTCAATATGTCTTGCCAAGTTGACAGACTCAAGTTCTGAGTCATATGAACATTCATTGAGTCAACAACCCATCAATTAGTTCAATAAGTAACTGGGGCAATACATATTGCAATGAATCTGGTAGCATGTCTGTACTAAAAAAAGCCTTTAAATTTAAGTCATTATTATAAAATTTACTGAAAAATTGTGAACTAAGGCATATGAAGTCTACCAACAAGCACTTGGCCAGGGTGACCTTAACCCTCTCATTCTGAGAAGAGACCCATGTTTCAACAGAAGAATGATAAAAAGGTCAGAAAAAAATAGCATTTACATAAACTTACAATTGTATCTCGATAATCGGGATCCCAGTCATCCATTTTTTTTAAAGAGAATGGATCCAAATTGCCTAATGCTAGCTGAAACGCAGTTTCCGGATCTAATATCTCGCCGGCATTCACACATAACGCTTTCTCTACATCTGAAAAAGACATTTGCATTATTGATTTGTATTATTGATTAACGGTATTGTAAACTATAATAAACACTACTCTCATTAGACTCAGCCTGAGTCCACAAACTTTTGACAAAGGTATACTTTGTCAGAAGTTTCTGGACACACACAAAAAGATGCATGGACTAATATCAAGACCAATAATATAGAAAAAATCTTCATTCAAGGTCCTGCTCACAATGTCAATCCCTGAATCTTTTGTACTATCAGCTTCCTGAGCTAATAGACAGCAAAAACATATTACCTTCATCATCTGGATCCGTCAATCGCACCATTCGTCTCTCAATCGGATCATAAACATACTGGTGCTTGAATGTAGCTTCTGCTTTTAGGAAATTCTCTCGATACTCATCAGTCACCGTCAAATTTGATCTATTGAA
The DNA here is from genome assembly GCA_018245575.1 of Jemadia suekentonmiller. Classification (NCBI taxonomy): domain Eukaryota; kingdom Metazoa; phylum Arthropoda; class Insecta; order Lepidoptera; family Hesperiidae; genus Jemadia; species Jemadia suekentonmiller. Next base: position 5,652 of record DWDU01002175.1, read on the forward strand.
AAAACTTGGCAGTTTTCTTAAAGCCTGTATAGTATAACAATATCATGTAATAGACTTCTGTGTTATTGTACAGTTTTTATTTCAATAAGGTAACACATTGCAAACAGTATCATCAAATTTTTTGACTAAATGTTCATGTATGGCTTATATATGTTATGTAAAACAATATAATTCAACACTATGAACAACACATGAAATACTATCAGTCATCCTTGTTAAATTTTTCAAACACTTACATTAGCAAAATTAGAATCCTGTGTAGCAGTTACAAACTGTCTAGCCTTCGCCAGCCCAATGCCCGGCAATGAGGCTATGTAATCACAACCAGACATTATGCACATTTGTCTGAACTTGTCAAATGTGTAGTGCTCTATCGGGCACTTCATTACTAGAGGCAACCTGGCTGTCTCCACTAGTGTCCCTGTACCTTCTAAGTCCATTTTAAACAGTACCTGAAATATCACCATTGATTTATTAAGTGCTGGGAAATTTATTACTCACTGCAATATTGTGCATTTAATCATTATAACGAACTGATATCTAATTACAAAGTTTGAAAATAGAAAGTCATATAAACCAAGACTTTAAACTATAATATGGCTATTAATACTAATTATTTAAACTGACCACCATTTCAATTAGACTACCCTGTTGGTGCAGTAATTAGAGAACCCGACTATCATGCAAGAAGGCTGTGTTTAATTTCCACCTAAAACATATAATTGTAATGAGCACAAGTATTTGTTGTGTCTGAGTGAAATTATTTATATAAGTATATATGCAGTTTATCACCCAACTCTACCATAACACAAGCTCTCTTGATGCTTACTTTGTGATCAGACGTCTCTCTTTGTGTGTGTGCTGTGTGTGTGTGTGTGTGTATGCATGTGTATAATGTCCCAAGATATAATTATTGCTATTTTATTGCAAACATACTCTGTAACAACATCAAGTCAGGCTTGATTGTGCTTGAATGGGATTAATCAACATTGAAAATATCTTTAGCCTATATGACCCCTCAATGATTAAATTCTGGAATAAAACAACAAATACCTTAGTACATCCAAACAGAATAAGATCAGAGTCCTCGGTGACAACCAATTGTGCAATATTCTTTATATTGAGGTAGGCAAGTTGTGCATCTGCTTCGTAGGGCGCCACTATGCAGTCCACATTGCGTTTCCTACACTCCTTGATAAGCGCTAGGGCCATCTCGTGAGTGATGTCGACGCTGCGCCGCATGTATGAACGAGCTTCTTCTATCTGCAAATCAAGATTTTATTCAAAATTGCCTACAACCCGTATCTTACAAAAATTCATAAAACTCTCTCAATTTATAAAAGAAATATGTCACATTGACATAGTATTTTGAGGAAATCTATTATCTACTAATTGGTTTATTAGTTCCAACTATACTATGCACGTCTAGTGACAACTTGTAATCCAACAATTTTATCCCCTACACAAATAGTTGTCATTAAATTTTGCTTACAGCAAGACATTTCAAACCAGGTAGTCAGATGACCTGAAAAAGTGTAAGGTACAGCTGGATTCTAAGCACACAACTCCAGGAGGAGTGGGCTTATTAGGGGTGGCATATGACCACAGTACTGGACTTTGAAAGGCTGATGAATGGATATACAATGATAATGAATTTTCATTCAACTAATAATTCCAGAAAATATGTTGCACAGACCTTCCCTAGACTAAGTAATTCAGCTGCCCTCTTCTTAGAAATATTCCTTGATCTGAAAACAATAGAAATAATTTAAAACAGCATAGATAATAGACTGGTATCAATAAAATAATAGCTTAACTATTAATGTTAAGCTGAAAATAAAAAAATATATATAGAACTTACAGTCAATAATACTAAATGTTTGTATAATAACATTTTATAGCTGTAATGTTTTAAATATGAAGTGCACATTTGTAATAATTCTATTATTAGGCTGGGTTATCAAAGTTTTAACAAATAATTTAATTCATCCATCCATCCAGCAGGTTTTTGAAGTCCACTGTTGGATACAGGCCTCTGCCTTCTGATCCGGAACCTTTTGAATCCAGCAGGATCCCAATGTCTTATTCAAGTTATCATCAAACCTACTTACCTAGGAGACATACCTACACTCCTTTTAGATATCGACACTCGCAACGTACATCATCGAAACTACAAATTTTTAAACTTATAAACAGGACGCTATTATGTTGTTTTTAGAGCAATATAATGAAAAACACGTTTTTGCAGTTTCAATGATGTACGGTGCGAGTGTCGATATGTGTCTGGTACATAACAACAGGCTCATCACCTATGTCATAATGGGATGTTAACGGAACTGGTGAAACATGAGAGTGTTATTTATACATTGCTCTGCCTACCTCTTCAGGGATTACAAGCGTGAAGTTACGTCTTTATAAATCGAAAATTGTATTGTTTGACTAAATGTGTAGCGGAACGATCAAATCTTAAGAAATCCTCATAATGTCTTCTATGAATATTGTTGATTGTTTAAGTGTGAAACATTTAAGAACATTAAATTTCAAATTTTATGACTGAAAAGTTCATAGAAAAATATTTAATATGTAAGTATTTCAGTGCAAAAGAGATAATTATTTAGGATTTAGTACTTTATTTATAAAAATAGACACATATGACTGACCTTGGACAGATGCCAGTGACAACTTCAACTCTTCAATCTTCTGTTCCCAGTACACATCTCTATCCCTAAGCTTCTCTTCCAACTGGGCCGCATACTGCTGCTGTAAGCTCGATTGGTCTACCTGACCTCCTGTACGCTCCGACAGGTATGAATGTAGCTGTGGTGATATTGACTGTAATAAAGAGACTTCCTCAATAAATTGATTTGTATCGATGCAAGGCCAGTGTTTTTTCTCATGACCTTTACGTGTTATGCTCTACCTAGTTGACTCTACCTAGACATACTATTTACTTGGAAGAATTTTTAAATTGTATCTGACAATGTACAAGGAATTTAAAATGTACAATGTACAAGGAACGAACTGATATCGGAATAGCAAAAAAAATTGTATGCTATTCAAATGTAACTGTATACTTATTCAAGTGGTTTTGGTAGACACTTCATAATTTTAAAAGCAAATTTTTTTTTTACTGTAATGTATGGTTATAAATTTTTTTTAACATCACACCTTTATTTCATCAGAGGTAGGCAGGGGAGTGCAGTATACACTTCCCATATTTCACAAATTACATGATACTCCAAACATGGAACAGGGGGTGCACCTTTAGTCATACACTGCCCACAATCCAGGGTAATATGATGAATTCTAAGTTAGAAAAACCCAGTAGTATCCGGGCCTGGACTCAAACTCCAAACCCCTCGTTTTGAAGTTGTGCTGTGCAATCACTCGACCAATGAGGCAGTCAACAGGGAACAAGAAAGTTTATAAAACAATGAACAAAAATACTAAGACAACAGTATAAATTTAGTACACACAAGTAAGCAGCATAACTTTGACTGTTCTCTGATTTACCAGTACAGTTTAGACTGCACACATACATTTTTACACTCTCTCCATAATTAAAACATTTCAAATAAGCAATCAACTCATTTCCGCAAGAACAAGGCTAGTGGTAAGTGGCAATTAGAAAAGAAAACGGTAAATAAAAAAACGAACAAGAAAACAATAACATATAAAAGTTTGTTGTGCAATTTAATAGTATGTACATAAATGAAATAGTTGATATCCATACAATTATAAGTAAACGTAAATTTAAAATTAAAATAAGAAGTCACTTACATCTGATGTTGTGTCCGCTTGACCTCCAGAACTGGAAGGACTTGTTGTGGACTGCAAATTAAAGTGAAAATTTCTAATATAGTACAAATGAATTTAGATAATAAAAGATAGAATCATTATGATACAGACGAGTTGTAACGTTATTCTGATAGTTGTGACTTTTACATTTCGTGTTACACTTACGGAGTCATCTCTCAGCGCTATACGACCCAGAAAGGCACCACTGCGCCAACTACTAGTCAGTCTGCTTATATCACTTCCAGTCTCTTCTTTTATCTTGCTTTTAAGACTCGCAAACATCGTAACAAGTGCGCACCAAATGAAAGAATTAATACCAATAAGACAGGTTTGCCAATTACCCTGATAATGTACAACTTACAAGTACACTTCCACTGTTAAAACCTTAGTCTTCTTCTAATTAGTCCTGAAAACTATGCGTGCCTAAACCCATTTTACGTGAAACTTGTACAACATCCCAGCTGGCGTAAAATCATTTTTACAAATAACAACTTCACTTTCTCGCGACACAACACCCACAAAAAATACCAATTTACAATTGCCAATTTGACGTTTGTTATAATTGACAGTGGTTGTCATCGCCGTTTACCATTTTGTACATTTTCATAAACTCTTTCTTTTGTCAAATATGTTTTATTTATATCCTATTCCTAACAATCTTTGCATTTGCAAAGCAAAAAAAAATTGTTTAATATTTATTTAACCATGAAATCTTTAAATGCCAGTTGAAGCCTCCATTAATTAAATCCATAAGCAATGTTACAGTTACCGGCAATGGATACAAAACTATATCCCGCATAACCAACACAATTAATATTATTCTTTTAATATGGCTGGTATTCGTTCACACAATGTGGAAACAAAAACTTCCGGTGCACTATCTAGCCTGTGAACCGATGCATACATTACATATACATTAAACTGACTCTTAACACTTTTTGTAAAAACGACTGATAAGGTTGTAAGTATTTTTTAAGCGTTTTTAGAAACCGCTTATTTATATTGAATTCCATACTATAAATATATGTATAACATAATGACCACGATAAACCTGTAGTTCGTAAGTTTAGCTCTTACGCATCAATTATCCGTTTTTACTTTCATGAAACGATTGCAATATAATTTTCATCTATTAAGGAAATGTTTTTGCCGTGTTGAAAGTAAAATAGAGAAATAGTAAAACATCGTTCTACATAGGTTGAACTGACATCAGTAGGAACCTACTTTAGTTTCCTCTTTACTCAGAAACAAATAAAACGTTTGTTTTAGATCGGTAATGGCCACTATAAATAAATCAATGGCTCACCAACATACTATTTAGTAAAAGTGCACTTCTCTAATAAAACATTTTTTAACTTACAATCTCTAGTCCACTTGACGTCCACAATGTTGTAACAAAATAAACAGCACATAATATACTTACACTATATCGATTGCTGCCAATAATGATAAATATCATCATTGCCATCCGTGAGACGAGGGACGAATGAATGAGATAAACTATTATACCTATAATTTTGTTTCACCACGGCCTAAGCGAAGGAAGGAAAATGAGTTGAGCGACTCATGTTTTTTACATTGGCATTTAATGCGATAAGCAGGGCCCATTATGCGGGTTTTGTAAGTAGGAGACACGGAATACAATTTGAGGACAGTTTTAAAATGTTAATGAAGAAGTAAATTAGAATGGCTGACTGGTCATGGCTTGATTTTAAAACAAATCGAATATAATAACGTCATTGTTTTGAAAATATAAGTTAAAATATTTGCCAAAACATCCTAAGCTTGTATTCATATAGTACAGATGGCTGTAAACATATAGGTAAGGTGGGTTCAACACAAATAAGACACGCTGATGTTTACAAACTTTATATTTACAAATTAAACATTAATTTAAGGAGCAATTTTGATAAGTAACTACTATAAGTAATTTACTGCAAAGTTTTCTTCGAAAAAGAGGGCAAGTAAATGCTAATCAATATTATTAAAAAAACAATAAGCACATATCAATGCATCATCTTTGACGGAAACTATGTTCGACAAAAGTCCTAAGTCAGCAAACGTCAGAAAAACTCCATTAAACCGCTTAAACGGAAACGCTAAATTATCTTATTAGACTAGACAGCGGAATGTTATCTACAATAATTTATCCACGTATGTAGGTAAATTTTCTACATGCACCAATGACAGCCGCTGGTCAGACCTCAGGAGTATTTCGTATATGAATACGCAACAGGTAGGTACCTATAGCATTTGTGTTGGTTACATCCACAACAAATGACATAGAATCATTTAATAGACCACACCGCATAGATAAATTTAAAACAACAAAGCTCAAATATATGTGCAAGCATTTATTAGGTTAATCAAATTATTATTATTGAAACCCGCGAGCCGTACCTCATACATACATGTACATACATCCTCTTTGATAATAGTCAATTCCATTGGGTATTAAAGAATAAATATTCTTTTTACAGGCCGAGTATGTCCATACACTGTATTCGAAATGATTAATCGAAATCAAATTTGTATCTGCTAACTTTTTCTTTGGTTCAATGAGACCAACGAATATGATTTATCATTGACTGGAATATTTTACAATATAGGAATGAAACGGGTTATAGTATAGATATAAGTGTAAAAAAAATCTATAAAAATACCTAGTGTTGGTATGTGCAATGTATTTTCAGATCCATTAAACACTTATGCACGCTACCCTTTTTAAACTCCAAAACGTAACATCACGCCTGTTATCTCCGAAGAGGTAGGCAGAGGAGTATAGTACACTCTCACGTATCACCAGTTACGTTTACGTCCCACAATGGAATAGGTGGTGAGCCTATTGCCATGCACCGGGCACAAATCCAGACTCCGAGTCACAATTAGAAAATCTAAATTAGAAAAATTCTATAATGCTTCGATTTTTTTATTTGAAAGGATATCGTTATCGTAATGGTCTAGTTATTGACGTAGTCGAATATGATGATTAATCGACTTAGATGACGATTAATAGGCTTAGTTTATTTCATTTAACCCCTTACATGCACGCTCGAGTTGACTCGCGCGCGCCATACTGGCCAAACTGGCACGACTCCAAAAAAAAATCAAAAATTGTAGCTATATTATATTATCGTAATAATTTGATTGACTTTGACTAATATTTATTTCTAATTTTTAGTGCGTATTAATTTGTTTTAGAATGTTTTTTTTTGAAGTGAATTCTGTTTCTGAACAATATTTTAAGATAACTACTGAAAGTCATGGCGATAGTCATCATTGCTTGAACAGGTGTTCGTACACTAAAGATAAACCTTCGTTTACAAATGAACCTAATGTACATAGCTAATAATGGCAACGATGGATCAATATAAGTATATATTAGCTTATGAACATAAGTGATTATCGATTATGAATTACTCTAAATCACACGTACACATACAAAATTATAGTACAATTAAAATAGCAAAAAACAGGAGTCTGATATATAAAAATTAAACAAATAAAACTTCTTTCAGTATGTAGGCGCCCTTATAGCAAAGGTGTGCGCGATTCGTCTTCGTCTGTGCAATTGATGGACAATAGTCCGGCGACAGTCAGTCCCGCGCCGTCCGCCCGCATGCCCACAACGCGCAAGCTGACCCTCAAGCGGTGGTTCTACTCGCGCCGCTCCCAGCGCCCCGCCGTGCCCGATGACGCTGACAAGCCCCCGCGGGACAT
>DWDU01002176.1:0-13167 GCA_018245575.1 Jemadia suekentonmiller
CACACGGAGCGCGAGCGCAACCCCGACAAGTTCAGCTCGCGCATGAAGAACAAGCTGTGGTACTTCGAGTTCGCCACCTCCGAGCAGTTCGCCGCCAGCTGCAAGAACCTGCACGAGAACATCGACCTGGTGGTGAGTGGCGCTCGTCTCCCCCACGGCGCTCCAGGGACAGTGGCTCGTGGGTTCGACTCCCAGGGGGCGAATTTTTGGACACAAATGATTATTTTACAATGTAGAGCGGTTGCTTCGGTTTGAGGGAACCTGTGTTGCTAGTGGAACCGTGGCGGCGGAGGCTCGACGTTATGGTAAATGACACATTGATTGCGTGCGCGCCGTGTCTCGCTCGTGTCGCCGCACGCTTGCTGCGTGCAACTATGCAGCGTACTTCGCATGTACATTGGACATTCCATAATAACTTTTACCTAAATAATTCGCAAGTATTCGTTGAAGAAAACCTATACAAGTATACAATAATAACAAAAACGTAATAATGCGATGATTAATAACGTTCTCGGTCGCTATTAACAATGATTGTGTGTATTTTCTAATATTTCCAGTGCGATGGCTCGTCTTTGGAATTGAACAAAGGGCCCGCTCTGCAAGGGGTTGCGCTGCTGAACATCCCCTACGCGCACGGCGGGTCCAACCTCTGGGGGGCGAGCGGCGCCCACAGGCGGGGGCGCTTCCCTAATGCTCAACAAGGTAAGATTTAAAAATGTTATCTCTCACCAAGTTTATTTGTATTAAAGTCACGGGTGATTTAGCGTCAGATTTATCTCTTATGGATATTTATTCATATATTTAATGTTGATTCACCTACTTGTATAGTCGTATATCAATTTATTCCCCCTGTTTCATAGTGGAACGTAACCATAGCTGATGTTACGTTACGTAGATATAGTACATAATGTTGTTATAAATGTTATAATAATAATAGAAATACTACCTTTGTACTACAAACATAATATTGATCGAGATAAAAAATGTAAACCTGTATTAATTTGCGTATTAATTTAAATGTAATTGGCATTCCCCTTGCAGATATTGGAGATAAGCTGATAGAAGTGATAGGTCTCGAGAACTGCTTGCATATGGGACAAGTGAGAACTGGTGAGTGCTTTTTATACATGCGAAAACAACAGACAGTCAGTCAGACAATTACACAGTCAGACAGTCAGACAGTCAGACAGTCAGACAAGCAGACAGTCAGATAGTCAGATAGTCAGATAGTCAGACAGGCAGATAGTCAGACTAATAGTTTTATGGCGGTATGCTTGTTTTGTTTCCCACTATAACTGATTCGTAGACCGTTGACTAAAAAGGCAGGCTAAAGACGTTCAGCGGAAACGGAAACACGAGCGTTGTGGCGCGTTCACGTCAATGACGTCACGTAATGACGATGGTGGGCGTTAACACTGCATACAGTCGGTGCAGTGTTCGCTGACCACAGTGCGCAGTAGTGACATGTGTGCCGCGGCGCAGGGCTGCGCGCGTCGGGCCGGCGCCTGGCGCAGTGCCGCGCCATCACCGTCACCACGCGCCGCACCTTCCCCATGCAGATCGACGGCGAGCCCTGGATGCAGCCGCCATGCAAGGTTAATGACAATTCGCAAATTTGTAAAACTACCCGAATTCGAAACAGAATTGTCTGCGTTCGGCTCATGTGGGTAACGACTGGATTCGATATACGAGTGGTGCCATCTGTTGACGGACACAAGTAATAATTGAACTGTTAATATACAAGAAGAAAAATAGTTTCTTAACCGTTTAAAATATCTGTGCAGTTCTCGACAGCTGCAGAGCAGGCTTTAAACATCACCTAACTCTTATTTAGAATAGCCTGTGATTACAATAACTCTGACTCCGCAATTTTTGTGCAGGCCATCCAGAACTTACACTTATCTAATATAAATTTACAAAAGGATTTTAATGTTGCTAATGTCATTGTTTCCAGATAACTATTACCCACAAGAATCAAGTACCGATGTTGATGGGTCCAGCGCCAGAAAAGGGCAGAGGATTCTTTAAACTCTTCAGTCACTGTTAGTCTGTCTCACTCACTCATTCCAAATAGTTTTATTGTAGCAAAAAAGATAGATGTATTTGTTCTTTGTGTGAATTTACATTTTGAGGTACGTGAGCAATGTGAACATTTATATGTAGATAGCATAATTATTTTTTGCATTATTTTTCATGTAAACATGGCGTCCAAGCATCACAGCTGGTTCACATTTTAAATTTGTATTTTACATAATCACTCAGTTTATAACAGCCAATAATTATTTTGTTACATTTGCACTTTTTATTTCTATTTTTGTAATTTGAAATTAAGGTTAATGAAGCAATTTTACGCTTTATTAATACTTTTTGTTGTCACAGCCCTATTAAGATACACGATAACTGACCGAGTGAGTAATGCTACGAACAGATATACGACGAACAGCTCCGTTGCTATATGTAGAAAAAATGTTTGCGATAACAACATCATACGCATGTTACACAATATATGATACGATTCCAAACTATTAGATATATCTGGTTAGATATTGATACTATACATACATCCTTATAAAAGTTAACTTGATTCCTTCAGTAAACGTTAGAAAATAAGAATGTTTCAGAAGCTCATCAAGTATAAGTTCTGACAAAACGGTATACATAAATGTGATAAGTAAGTTACGATGTCGTGGCCGTTTTGTTCCTGCATATTAAATGGTGGATTGTTTGATCTGTTGCATAAGTTACATTCAATGGATATCACCTAAATATATTATATGAATGTATTTCAAAAAACGTGAATATGAATATAATACGTATGAATACTCTTAACCAACGAGTCTCCTGAGGGAAGGTCGATCAGCTTGAAATCTCACAAAGCTGTTAAGATATAACAACGCACTTAAAAAAAAATCGATTCGATAATATGTTTGATACAGAATAAGGAGTGTACCAAAAATCGTACGTCCATTTTGAGAAATTATACGAATATTACTCAACAATAATATTTCCTGTATATAGCATTTGCATTTATCATATAAGCTATTCTTACTTATATATATATTTCGGTTTTTGCATAGACAATCTATTCTAATCATCAAATTCTTAATCTTATCTCTTATGTCATAAATATAAGTTTGCCTTCATAAATTCCAACACTGTACATATTTTTCAATATAAATTGTAATAATATTGAATATCAGAATAATGTCGTAATTGAATGTGTATAGAAATATGTGGCCGCGGCGTAACAACGCAACATATTATATACATATATATGTAAAGCATGTTAATGATTCATTTACACGTGCTCCTTAGACGAGGCATTCATGGAGCCCATACATTATAGTCTGTGTCCATTGAGACAATCCTTTTCAATAGTATCTTCAGATAATTAACAAAATCAATTCAATTATTCTCCAATGACTTTCAACCTTCCCTCACCATTTAGTGACATTCTTTGGTAGATTAGATCGTCGGCTGATAGAAAGCCATCGATGACAGATGTCAAAAATAATTTATTTCTGTTTATGATATACCACAGATACTGAATCGTCGTGATTACTAGCACTGGCCACATCATAAAATTACACCTTTACTGCTTGTCTAATAAAAAATTTATTCGACAATAAAAAAGCGTGGTATGCGCAGTGATGTTCCAGCGTATTTGACACGAGGTAAATATATAATGTACCAACATGAGCGAATATTATTCGAAACGAACCAAATTATTCGTTGTCTAATGGAGACACGTTCGGATACTCTCTCTGACTTTTATCACATCAGTTTATTGTCCTTGTCTTGCCAGCTTCGCATAATACACCATGTGCCGTGGTATAAAGACAAATAATATTAAATTGATATGTCATTAAACAAATGCCTGCCTCGTTCGTCGTGTTGGTTGCAAGTACGATTGTCGATCGGGAGGTCCTGGGTTCAATTCCCGGGTCGGGCACTACTACATTTTTGTAAATAAGATTTTCTAGTAGTGGCTCGGAGTCTGGAAATGTGCCCGGTGTGTGGCAATAGGGTAACCACCTATTGCATAGTGAGACATAAACATAAATGGTACAACCTGGGAGTGTTATACATTCCTCTGCCTACCTCTTCGGGGATTACAGGCTTAATATGCGTCATTAAACAAGATTTGCCGCTAAAACGTAATACGAATATTTGTCACTATTGTAAAAATTTTTTTTTTTTTCTAAATACGATATAACTTTTGCTCGAATTGAGGTATATGGCCTAACAAATGAATGCATGTAATCTCAGATTTATGTTACGCCTATTCCCTGCAGGGGTAGACAGAAATGAAGGGTTTCCACCTGTTACTGTCATGTCAAACTTCCGCTTCTTCTACACCCATCGAAGGCATTATACTTGCTCGCCTAGTACCGACACTTTTAACTTGGTCTTTCTGTAGACTGGTCCGATTTGATAGTCACACATACGTGTATGTCAACCTCCTCCAATTCCGGGATCCGAACTATCCTACAAATCTCTTTCGGAACTCTACTATTATTCATTCTTTGTACATGTCCAAATAATCTAACCATTCCTTTCTAAATCCTTCATATCTTAATCATCTATCTCTCTCTTTCTGTGTATTAATCTTATATAGCAAATGTATGTTGTTGATGTCTATGTACCAATGAAAAATAAACAGCGAGTTTAATAGAATAAATCTGTGTGTAAACGTACAATATTTGTAGATGTGTGTGCATCAGGTACACACAGTTTGCTAAGTGAATGTATCTACGCGTTTAGATGTGTTCGTAGTAAAATAAATGTTCACAAACGAATTAAATGTAATGTAATGTATCGCACGTGTAGAAATAGAGGACGATCAAATCAAATGTAATGAAATAAATTGTAACTGGAAATAAACGGTTAATGTAATGTAAATTAAATTACGTTATATGTGTATCGAGATAAAGCGATACCTGCATTGTTTATTATCACCTTATTACAGTAATAATGTTTCTCTATGACAGTGACAATGACATCGAATCTTGACAATTAACATGGCTGGTACAAAGCCAAAAAACGAATTTTCAACATTGACTTATCTTCGTTTAACGCCATCTACGTAGATAGACACACGTAGATAAAGTCAGATGCCAGATATTGAGCATATTTTGCCCGGGAAAATAATTATCATTGTACAAAATTGATACTTTTTTATTTTTAACTGGGATCATAAAATCTATTGCAATGTTAACTGTCAAGTATTTTCTTTTTACAACGTTTACAATGACATAATTATGCGTAATTTATTGGAATTTTGGATTGGCGCGTAATTTCGTAAGGTTCTCTATTACTAAATGGGCGGTATTAATGTTACACAAACGACAACGGATCCCGTGTGTAGTTAAACGTAATGTTTGTTATTGGATGTTTTATTGTATTATAGATATAGGATAGATTTAGACGATAATAAATTATTGTTGTTATGAGATATACTGCAGGCGACTTGGGAATATGTTAGGAGAAAGGATTTGTGAATTTCCTACATTGTTATATTAGTTGTTTTTTGTTTATACAATATTTATAGTTGAAAACTAGAAATATTATAGGTACTTATTTGGCAATTCGTAAAATACGTTTATGAAAAGGTGGGTGGGATTTCGCTTAGCATGATAGTATGAGACCTGAAGATCTAAAGAAACTTATGTGATCTGTGCTATTAATAATTCTCTTTTCCTTCTGTGTTTGTCGCCATTTCGTTTACTGGTTCTGTGTATTATTTGTTTCTAAATCTATTGTTTTCAATTTCATTTTTTATGTTATCTTTTCTTAGATCATCTCTTTGTTTATTAATTATGCTATTAATTTATTGATATGCTGTACCTAAAGTCCACTCTTGTCCTGTTTTATTTGTTAACCGATCTTTTTTGACGTATTTTATGTATGGCCGCTTATACTCGAATATTATGATTTTTTTAGTTTTTTTTTTAATTCATTGCTCGTAATTTTAAATAAGAAATATTCTAGTTGTCTGAGGTTTTGTTCGTAACGTGTGTTAATGTTATTATCAAAATTAGTACTTAAGTATTATCAAAATAATAATTGTTGCTATAGATTAATAAATGTCAAAAAAAAACTGTGTTGTGCAACACGCTTGGTGTCGCGTATTGTTTTTAAATAACCGCCGAATTTCAAAATGACGCATTTTACGTCGTGTTGCCATTAGTATATTTTTACCTTTTACGTTCATATTTCATTGCTTTGTTTTTATATAGATCGTTATGTTATTATTATATGAAATTTGTTATGTATATTTCAATATTAATTGTATGACTCAACTTTGTAAATTTTAGAGTGCTTTATAGAGCACATTTAGGTCTTATTTGCGAATAATGTGTCACCATTGTCCGAGGTTACACCTTAATCGAGACTCTCTTGTACTTTTCCATCTTACTGCTTCTATGCGAAATAATGGAAATACAGGTGTGGCCTCGAACGAATTTTAACTAACAGAATCACTCGCTTATCGTACGTCCACGGTACTGTTATAAACTCCTAAGCATATCAAACGCTAGTAGGTTTTTCAAAGTTTTAATACAATGACAAAGACTTCCCAATAGTCGTCAAATATCACCAAATAAAATCAAATGAGTTTTTAATTTCTATCATTAAATACGTTGGATAAGCCTAAATTTAGAACGCTGTGTAATGATTAAAATTTAACGAAATATATTATGATATGTTTACCCGCCTACACATATGTGGCAAAAAAGAAACAAAAAGGAACGATTTTGAATCTTTAACGCATTAGCTTCGTTAACGACCCGAAATCGTTCTATTATTAAAATTAACGTCCACGTTAACGAACTAGCTAATGAGTATACATTTATTGCTTGCAATATATATAGAAGATATACGAAGACAGAAACAAATTTACAACACGGCCAGTTACTATACCACGGATATTTATTTTTATTTATTAACGAATTATGCAAACGTTGGCTGTTTCTTCGGACCAGAACGATTGGGTAAGGGTTGAGGGTGGTTCTGTGCACGATTAATGAAAGGTCAGCATTTTCCTAAGCTTTTTTACGTGGAAAATTTCGTAAAGAGTATGAGATTGTTATACACAATTTTTCATACCAAATGCTTTAACTCAATGTATAATTGTTATTGACAGCGTGTTGTACATCTGTTTCTTGCTTCACATTACGTAATATCATCGTGCCAAGAAATAAGGAATACGTCCCGAAATTCCTACGCCAGCTTTTAGACAACTTGTAAATATTTTTCTATAGGATTTTTAATATCCTAATACGTTTTTAATGTATGTATATATAATTGTATAAGCCGCCCGCAAGCATTTTAAAATATTATTTTATTTAGTGGGTACATTTGTTTCCCGATTTAGTTCTGTGCGAATGAGTAGTGTAGAATTTTTCGACTCACTATTATACGATTACGTAAGAAATTTTATATTTTGTCCATGCACTTAAATATAACGACACGCAAATATTAAATTAGTTAAAAATAGAAAATTTAGATTCGTATATAAACACTCCACTATGTACTCGGACACTACAGTTATTACATTGAATAAGATTTTGTTGATTGTTTTGTATACATTCAAAGCTTGTATATAAGCGAGATGTGTTAATTCCGATTTTGTGATTCAGAAACGCTACTATCGCCACCTGTTGACGAATAGTCTAAACTCGCCACGATATTTTTTGTCATATCATTCGCCAGCGATTTTAATATTTTTGTAACGATTTATATTCTTTTAAAAGTTTCTGATATTTTGTGCAAGCGATACCTCATATAGATTTATAAGTTAGCAGATTATTATTTTTTTATTTTTTCTCAAGCACAAAATTCAATGCTCTCGATCTGTATGTACTTTATGTCAAAGATAAATTTTAACCTAATATTGTAATTTTTAAAGTATTCAAATATTATTCTGTAATCGCTAATGCTTATGTACATGTTATTTGATGCGTCAGAGAGTGTATTTTTTTTGTAATTAGCAATTTCTGTATCTAGATGATGCTCGTGAGAATGAATTGGTAAGGTGGTTACTGGCTCAGTGGATATTTGAAATGTTATAGAGACTTCCAGTGTTTGCTTTTTATAAAATAGAAGTGTCTGAATATTGACATTTTTTGATTTTAATAATAATTTTAAAAAAAATTAATTTAAAAAATGAGCGATGAGGTATAAAAGTTTTTAAAACGACCATATACTTATTTCGATATCCATCGCAATCCGACATTATTAACCATGTAATATCTTTAAACAATTATGACGTAGGAAAGCTCCAAAAAAAATGCTACGGTACTTTTACTAAACTCAGCAGCCTTCGGCCCATTTAAAGCAAGAAGATCCGCGAAGCAATGTATTTATTTTCTCAATGAAAAAAATACTGCAGTTTCAAATATACAGTTACAAAAGTCGTACATGCAATGCGTGGTAGAAGATTACGCGATTAATAAAAGACACATGCCCACCAAATTTCCCACTAGTGGGAAGTATACAATTACTATAGGATTTGACAAGTTGTCGGTACGTTTGTGTTCCGGTAAAAATTCTTAGTAATCCTGGAGTCCTGAGTAACCACCTGTAAAGGTCGATTCACACTATCAGCAACCAGTCACTCAATGCGTGCACATTTCTATCAATCATCTACCGTAGTATAAACCCAGCTCGCACAGTGCGAATTACGTTCCATAAGATACAAAATTAAACGAAGAACGATAAAAACAATTTAAAAATTACTAAATCTTAATTTTTGCTTACGTAAAACAAGCTTTAACCTAAACGTATTAGATTGCTTTTTACTTTGTCTTGTTTAATTGCGTTTCATCCCGTGATGTGTCAGTTTGTACTACGGAGCCTTAACTATGTTGACTGTAAATTCTTTATCACAGTTTGAATGAAACGGAACGTACCGACATGAGAACGGAACACGGAAATCATTGTCCTCTATATAAAAAGATCGATCAGAGCGTCCATTGTCCGTGGTTGATGGCTAGTGTGAATTGACCTTTAGAATATTTACTAGAACAATTATTAAAGTTTAGAATTATTAAATTTATTGTTACATGTTCACTATTATTATTATTAAATGAGAATTTAGCGACATGCGGTGAAACCAACTTAAATCTGTGCCAGCTTTAATAGTCTTGTAAGAAATATAAATTATTATTATTATTATTATTATTAATATATTACATTATTAAATATTATTGTAACGAATATATGTGCATTTAAAAAATTATAACTTTGTTTCATTAAATAATTCTCCAAGCATTTCGATGTTTTACAATATTGGATACTGTGGATGGTGAGTTGGAAAAATTTAAATCTCCCGTTCCTAACCTACTTTATAATGTATTGCATAAAACCGTGGGAGATAATAAGTACATAAACTATTTTGAATACGAGAAGAGCAATGAATGCAGTAGATAGGTACTCGAGAAGTCTGTGAGGTTACACATATTTGACACTTGTTGCTTTCTGCCTACTGATAAGCAACCTAGCGTGGTGATATAGGTACGATATCAGCAATTGTTGTAATAAATATCTCATTTTATATTTGCAAGGTTAAATTGTGGGTGATATTAACATATTTATATTGTAAAATAACTGTCGAGAAAGGACACTTGCAGTCGTCGGAAGTGTTGAGGCATGTGATGCTAGACTGATCGCACATTGTCTACTTTTAATATCACAAATAAATTTAAAATTCGACAAGTCATTTACAGTCATTACAGATGACAGTCATTTACAGATAATAAACAAAAGTACATCGAACACAAACGAAGTCTATCTATTTAAGGTCAACATTGAAACGGATTTGGTTATTTTGCAAAATTTCCAGGAATTACCGAAGAAGTGATATTATTATTTTGGGTTAAAATGTGTAAACAATTTCAGAGAACTCAATCGTCCTCCATTAAAGCTCCTCCTACAAATCTTCCTTTCGTCTATCTTCCTGATTATCTAGCTATCGTGTTGAAGAAATCTATCAAAAGTTAAACTACATTTATTTTATAGAGGAGTCGAATCTTATGTAAAATAAATAATCACTTCACTAGAGTACAGTACTTCAGTTTGTCGTGTAGAGAAATTGACTGTATGCTTGGTAATGGTAATACGATTATTGTGTATCGATTGATCTCAAAATAAATCGATTAAAAATTGCAATCGTAAGTGTACACAGATTACAATATGTAAATACAAATATATAAAGACTGTAAAATTATAACATTTAAACTTTTACAGAAAACGTAGGGAATCTGTATCTAGGGAAATATACTAAACCAATATCTACAATGCAAAAATATACAGCAATATATTTCTTGAATGGTTTTCTTTTGGGTTACAAAATAGACTGTTATACATAGAAATAATTAGTAACTATTATTAACAGTATTGAATGTAGAAGAATTTCTTCAGGTCTATTGGGATAAGGATATTTGCTCTTTGTCTATTTCATAATAGATATGGCGTGAATATATAACAAAAATAATAATAACTTGGCTAATATACTATATTTTCATAACACGGCATTCGCACCAAAAAGTAGGAGGTACGCAACCTTCCTTACCGACAACAACGCTATCAAAGATCACTAATGTCTGATTTGACGTGACATTGTTAATTGTATTCTAATGAGGCTGAAATGCGATTTGAATGGCGCTTGTAAAATCTCTCTGACAACATCGCTACTTGTTTTACTTCCTGTGTACTTTGCATATCTGTATAAATTGGCAAACAATAAAATACATATTTAAACCCCAATTGGTTTTTATTTCTTCATTCATTCGCCCACCAACTCTTGCACTCAATCATTCGTTTTTTATTAATTCATTCATTTATCTATCTATTTATCTCAGACTGTTAATAATTAAGGGTGAACCTTATATGAACACCAAATAGCATTAGGAGTTACAGACGATCGAAAACAAAATCATCAGCCTATCGCAATCCATGGACATGGTCTTCCTTGAGGGGTAATTCCATCCCCACGCTGGAATGCGGGTTGTGGACCGCAGAGCACAGCTTGTTGCTGCCGGCGGCCAAGGCAGTTAGCTGTGCCTGGGCAGACCGCGACGTGGCAGCGCCGGGCTTAGTCAGCTCAGGACACCCTGTATATGTACACACGGGGTCGAGGAATGTATTCTTACTCCGCCCGACACGGACGAAACGAAATGCCAATACTTACACTGGTATACGTCCGTTTCCGTGTAAATATTGTAACGATTAATTTAATAACAATTATTAGAACACGAGTGGTCGTAACTTGTAAAAATTAATAAGACCAATTATCCACGCGTCGAACGCAAGAACAATTCAATCAACGTTACACAAACGCGCCAAAACCAACGCCCAGTTGGGTAAGCTAATGTTGTGTGCTTCCGGTGCGGTACGCGGCTGCGGCTCGCGGCTGCGGCTCGCGGCCAAGTTAACATCGACGCGAGACCAAAACTCGTGTATTGGATCAAACGTCGGCTGATGCGAGAGCTAGGGGAGGACTGCCTGGTATGTCGTGTTGGTTGCGAGCGCGGCTGCCGGTCGAGAGGTCCCGGGTTCAAATTCCGCTCCGAGCACTATTGGATTTTTGCAACTTAAATTTTCCAATAGTGGCCGGGAGTCTGGACATGTGCCCGGTGTAGGACAACACGATCTCCACGTGTTACATAGTAAACGTAACTGGTGAAACGTTATCACAGCCGTGATGTGACGTAGACGAGAATAAAACCGGCGTGCGTGTATCAAGAGAGTGACAAATGTAAGTGATGTACGTCTAGTTCACAAGTAAAGAGATGTTTGGCGTTCAGTGCGCTGTGTACCCCGCAAGCGATCTGGCTCGACAGTATCGTAACAAACACAGATAGAAAACGTACAAGCGACATAATCCAGTGCAACATATTAGAACCCTACGTAGGTTTGTTGGTAGGCCCTTGATGAAATATAGGGAAAACACAAGTTTTTTTTTCCTATATTTTATTACGGGCCTAACTTCGATGGACACCAAGGCGTTGTTAGCTCACAAAATGACAAAAAACAATCGCCTACATCATGAACCAAATCACCGGTCTACTGTTGGCCATGGGCCTCCACTCACAACGCGAAGGTCTAAGGCCTTAGCTTTCCACGCTAACCAAGCACGAGTCGGCATACTTCACAACTCAATTAACATTATTGAAAGCTGATAACCACATCGCCGGTGTTTTGAGACCGTTCCTACTGTTTTATTAGATAAAACATACATGGATATCGCGTGTCGATATACAACGTCCTAATTCGTAATACGCAGAATACTGCAAAATTACTTTAACGATGAGAATATGTCTATTAATAAGTTAAAATGACTTTAAAACGATAATATAACTCTGTTAACACTTTTAAATAACTTCGATGACATAATAACTCTATTAATACGTTAAATAACTTTAATGATAAAATAACTCTATTAACACGTTGAAATACATGTCACGATAAAATAACTCTATTTACACTGGATTTCCGCAAAGCAACGCCTGATTCAATTAACTAAATGACAAGGCGAAAACACCTAATAGGGAACACACAGCTTTTTATAAAGACGCAAAGGCCGCAGAGGCGTACCGCGTGACGCGTGACGCACGCCGCGCCGTTCAGTTAGATGCCGGTCTGTCGGAGCCGCGCCGCTTGCGTTGTGTAGCAACGACTTACAAAACCTGAGATTATTGCCACCGGCCCATTTCAATATACACGATATATGTTTTCGCCACTAACGCGTGTCCACTGATTGATTGTATCGCAATACGATACAGAAACGGCTAGCTTAAAAGATAAATGTATATACGTAAATAAAATTAATGTAAAATCTTGGCACATCTCCACACACGGCCATCTGATCCCAAAACAGGATCTCACGGTTGACAAGCTATATTTAGATATATTTTAAGACCCAGACATAGGACAAATATTTGTGCTTATTTTATCTGGGTGGGAAACGAACCTACGACCAGTCGGCAGACAGGCTTACTAACTTCTAGATCAGATTTTTAAGTACAAGTTATGTGAAATATGTTACGCAACTAATTATGGACGACCTTTGTGTAGTGTTTGTTATTTATTTATTTATTTATAATTATTTTATTTATTTATAATTATTTTATTTATTTATAATTATTTTATTTATTTATAATTATT
>DWDU01002177.1:0-13166 GCA_018245575.1 Jemadia suekentonmiller
GTGCCCGACCCGGGAATCGAACCCAGGACCTCCCGATCGGCAGTCGCACTTGCAACCAACACGACCAACGAGGTAGTAAAAAAAAATAGTACACAGAAAAGCAAAATTTTATAACTGAAATTCAATAGCATTTAATACAGATGGGAATTTAAAACACAAAGGAAAACGTAAGACTTGTGCTTTTATTGTTTCACACTGCAGATTATACATCAATACCCTTCCCAAACTACACCTCACTTTCAAACAGTGTTTCTCACTTATTTTTCCCATTTTGTATTTAGAATGTCTTTTTTACAAAGAACTCTTGGCTCAGTGGCGTCATAATCAGCCAGTAATAGTTAGTTGATTGACTCAATACAATGATTTTACCAGTAAACAATTAAATAAAATCACAAGAATAGAAACTGTAGTAACAAATCAATAATTCAAAGTGAAGTAAGTACAAGGGCAAAAGCAAAGTAATAGCCTTTGTCAAACAGTTTTCATATTCCAATCACGGCTAATCTACTAGGAATAGTTGTCTTCTACGATATATGTGTCTAATCTATCAGGAGTTGGTGTGCACCTTGATGGACTTGGCTAATCTATTAGGTGCTGGCGTGCACGTCGATAGACGTGGCTAATCTATCACACATCCTCACATTTATCATGTTGAAATACCTACATCATGATTGAACTTACACTTTAAAATACATATGTATTTTATAGATAGAACATTCCTATAAAACAATAAAAAACATACATTGTATTTTATAAAACACATTTATTTCAGTATAATTATGTAATCATAAAACATCATAAAAATAAAATGTAGCTGCACACTCTGTAATAATTTGAAAAGTAATATTTAATACATTAGTTATTCCTCATGCACAGACATTACTGATAGAATAGTAGAGCAATAAGTCTATAAATGTTAAACTAAAAACAGGTACAAAGAAACATTGAGCACACCAAGCGAAATAATCTAAATTCAAATCAGACTATATTATTCACAGTACAGATTATTACGATTATAACATGTTTTATATTCAAAGATGTCCAAACACACATACAATGATTAGAATATACACAGAAGATAGAGAATATTACGAATGAGATACTTAGTAAGTACAAGAATTTGTTCTCATCAATATAAATTATGTATGTTCACAGTAGCTAAATAACTACTTTCCATGAAAATTACACCCCTATTATGAATGCAGGGTTTCACCTATTGTAAATTTTGTCTCTTTCTTCCTTCACACATTTGAGACATGTTAAAAGAGATGAAACACTATTTTATGGGTGTAGGTATGTGTTTTTTCTTAAAGGTTTTAGTTATTAAAACTAAAAAATCTTAGGCATGATTTAGGTACTATTTTGTAAATTTGTTTCCAAATCATTAGCTAAACTGGCTAGATCTAATGGCAAATTTTAAAGTACTAACAAATATAGTTTTTCATTAATCAATTTACATTTCGTTATCAATTAGTGGAAGATTTATAGTTAGCTAAATATGTATAGAGTAGAGAACAATAGTTTATCAAAGAGTAGTTGTATCATTCTACAAAAATTCTACTGAAATACGATTTGACTACTACAAAACTACACGAAGATCATAACATTATCAAATCATCTACTACATTGGTCTTACATAAATACAAGCACAGATAATGCATGTCAAAATGGAATGATAGAAGCGAATTTACCTAAATAATTTGGTTGTTCCTAATTCACAGTTGTGTGAAATCTGCTGACATGTACATGGCAAGCTAGGGCCTTAATCCTTCTCGTTCTGTGAAGACATTCATTACCAAGACTGAAACAACATAACTGTTGATAATAACGATGAATTAGATTATTGCTCAATAGAGATGTAACATAAAATACAAAAATAACAAATTGATAGTATAACGAAAGCTAACACTATTACTTGTTTTTCGCCCACAAGAGATAGCTTTTAAGCAACAACAAAGCTCATTGTTTATTTATTGTGTCTGTGTGTGTTATAATATATGTTTACAATTAAGATTAAAGCTGTCTATCCAAACAATTTTTTATTCATCCACATGAACTGGTGCATATTTTGTCTATTCCATTACCTTAATAAATAACATAATTAAATTCATTACATAATTTACATCATATAAAATGAGATTGCGACCTCCCTATTTATTTGATATAATATGAATTTTGAATACTTAAAATAAAAACAACTTATTGAAATCGGCAAACAAATTAAAGTCATATTTCCATACAAAATTACATGCCAATTTTCACAATCGCAACATATTATTATTTTAATAAATGGATCAAATACAACACTTAATTTCTGAAGTGATTTCGTTTGTAATTGTTGAGTATAGTATTGTTTTATTTAACGTCAAAAGTTATAACCGAATAAATAGAAATAAGAAACTTAATTTTTTTAAACCAACCATAACATAAGTCAAATCATACTTCTATTTACCCGCTAAAATCCATTATCCTGCCAAAAATGTCAATAATACGAAATAGATCACAACACTTTCATCTTCAAATGTATTACTTGTATGTATTTATGTGTAGGAAATCAAAGAAAATCAATTGATTCGTTTTTATCACAGAAAATAGTTTAAAAACACAATATATTATGTTGAAACCAGCCTACACATGAGGTAACGTTTACATTTTCACAACCAGTTCTTAATTAGGTACGGCGGGGTTTGTTTTTATTATAAACAGTTTTCATTAATGAGTGAATCGAAATAAATACTAATATTCCTGATACACTTAGGTACGTAAATAAACAAAATAAAAAAATTACAACGGTTCCTCGCATTGATATTTAAATATTGATCAATATTTTTTAAGACGAATGGTATTTTACCATGTGAAAATAGTGCGATTTTTTTTCTTCTTTGATAACAAATGTTTCCCGCCAAAACGGATTGCGTACGATTCATCGCAACGGCTTTTTTAACATATTTAAATTAACTAGATATTTTATCACTGGACACCATCACATTACACAAAAAGCACTCCATATAATGCATTGAATCTTCTTCAAATCTAGCCAAGCTTTCTCCATTATCCAGGATATGTCCTTTCAATTCACTACTACAGAATTGACTAAAGGTTAAAAAAACCAAAAATATTTAATCTACTTTCCCATATATGTATACTTTTATATGCCTATGGCAACGAAATTTGGCAATAACGATCGAAGTGATCGGGTTCGACCAGATTTATAAAGGCTTATAAAATAAATCACATGGTATCATAAACTTATTGCGTCTTTGGCTTGATGTGGAAACATGAAATGTCGAAATGTATACACATTTCTTGTACCTGAAAGAAAAAAGTAAAGTTATGAATTAGTGGTCGTTACTCTATCGTTTATGAATTCAAAGTAATCTTACAAATTATAACGAATCAGCTTATGAAGGTGATATGAAAGGTAATGTAAAACTATTACGTACTACGCAGATTTTGTGTGATTATTTGTTGATGCAAGGTGATATGAATCTTACGTTTCCCAAATAAAGTTCATTTCTCTTTATAACAACCTGTTAGCATTTATTTCTGAACTTTCTGGAATATCCATTGTATGGAGAATGGGCACACCCTCTTTCCGGGCATAAAAAGGGAATGAACTAATAAATATTATACTCAAGAGCCGATATTAAAAGCTGCATATGTAAGATTTTAATTTTATAAAGTTTGTTCGTTGTGACTACTGTACTTAGGTAACAAGAATGTAAATAAATTACAAAAACAAGCCCTTTAAGTTGGTCGCTGGGTCTTATCAGGTGAGGCGATGTTTCGATTCGGTAAGTACCTAATAGGTTAAGAAATATGTATCATTAACTATTTGTAAGTATTCAAATGGGGATATTCAAAATAGAAGCCCTTGATATTGCTATTCTATTGAAAATATCGTAAAAACGCACGTCAGGTCTATAAAGGCCGAATCGTATGGCACCGGATGGTGTGGAAAGGCGCACGATATAATGTCACGGTACGCACGACGGCGGTGCCGTAGCGCAGGTGCGCGAGCGAGGCCAGCAGGCACAGCGCCGCCAGCAGCTGCAGCTCGGCGGCGGGCGAGAGCGCGCCGCGCAGCGCCGCGCACACGCCCAGCGCGTACGGCGCCAGCAGCCCGTTGAACGCGTCGCAGCGCGTGTCGCTCATCTGCGACACTATCAGCCGGCACTGCCGCCGCCATTTTGTTTTACGTTACGCTTGCGATGACACGGTGTTAACACACTACTGTTATGCAATGTTACTGAACATTACAGCGTTTGCAAATGACTGAAGTATTACTAACAAAAACATTTAGTAATTTTGCTACAAGATGTAACTGAATGTTACCTTACAAACATTTTATAACGGCATTCATACTACTATATAAATCTCTATAAAACAACTTTTCATCATTAGATCCCTACACAGAAAATCCATTTAAAAAAAGTAGTATGGTGGTTAATTTACTGACTTGTACTAAATAGACGATAAAATGTTACAAAAAGTTTTCTGTTGGTATCATAAAGAGAAGGAAAAATATATAGTATTGGGCCCCACTCACATTGATATTGGAGAATATCGTGCCAGTCAATATATAGAAAAGCCTGGGAGCCCTGTTGATGATGTCGTTGGGCGAACACATCGCCCACAGCGTGCTCAGTACGAAGAACGTAATTAGCGGTACGAGGGGCCTCACTGCTTCGGTGAACGGGCGCATTTTGCCTGTCTTGTCCCTGTACGACCTGCGAATGGAAGTTGGCATTTTTTTTAAATAGTTACAGGCACACGTTTGACCCCAATTTCACCGTCCATCATAATTTAAATAATGAATTACTACAAAAAAAGTAGTTAATGGATTTCCGCAAAATTCCCGACTCAACTGTGTGGTACTCACTTGTAAATGTTCCACAAGATAACGGTCTGGCTGGTGAGCATGGCGGAGAAGTAGAGCACCAGCTCGAACACGGCGCCCGGCGAGACGCCGCCGGGCAGCGGCGCGTGCCACGCGCGAGGCCCCACTACCGACGTCACCAGCAACAGAACACACGAGCCCTGGACACAATTTGAAAGTAATAAACGTTTATGTTGTCAATATACTGCCATAATGACAGAAAATACTGTTCACCCCAAATCATTTCTATTGTCGTTAATAATTAAGTGTATATTACATCTCCGTTTCTCTTCGGTAATAGGGCCAACGTCATTGAAAAATAGCCCTTATAATAATATAAATTGTTATTACTATATCGTCACGCTATATCACTTACGGGGTAGGCAGAAATCAAGAGAGAAAGGAAACTTATTATTCCAGAATAATCAAATATGTCTTATTATATTAAAAAAAACTAAATAATGGTTATATACAGATTTATACTAGTCCACGAGGCAGAACTTTAGAATCAAAGGTCGGCTGACGACACAATCACGCGTCGTGTCGCGTCACTCTGCATACATTATCACACGCGTCCTGGCTGCACGATGGGGGTTAATCACTTATTATTTAAATTTTTCATTAATTTATATTTTTAATATTTAAATTTATTTGGGATACAAGAAAATTAAATTAACACAATAATTATTAGAAAAACGTTACAACGTAGCATCACGCCTGTAATCGCGGAAGAGATAGGCAGAGTAGTGTAATAAACCACGGTTCACCGATTGGTTTACGTCCCACTGTGGAATAGGTGGTGAGCCTATTGCCATACACCGGGCAAATATCCAGACTACGAGAGTTAGAAAAGTCTAATATCTAAGTTAGAAAAGTCTAATAGTGCCCGACCCGGGATTTGACCTCTCGATCGGCAGTCACGCTTGCAACCAACACCATCAACAGGCAGTCAATATAATTTATATTAAGCCAAAAATATGCACGAAACCAGCACAGATTCCGCTATCTAACATGAAGTTAAGAGAACACTTTGTAGCGACGATTTGAAACAAAAAACATGAAACAGAAGGAGTCATATAACAGTACAGTTGAAGTAAGGAAATGAAACAAAATATCAAACATCCGTTCAAGGTGAGAACATTTCTCACTCTATTATTAGTACCGATAACCGCTATTTATTATGCTACGATGCTCATATTTAAAGCACTACTCACGATCATTGTGAAGTCGTATCCCCAAGGTAGGAACATCACGCCCGTGTTGTATTTCTCCCAGTGAGTGAGATAGAAATTCAGAAATATGTTCCATATCACGAAGAAAAATCTCAGTGGGCTCAGCTCGTCTCTGAAACATGGGGACATTTTATAATTGTATACATATCATACCAGTCCATACATAACAATTTGCCTACAAAGCATGTAATAAATATTATTATGTATACGCTTAGTATTGCATTATTTAATACAAGTCAAATAGTTATCTAATGAATGAAATTAATAATATTATAATCGCTATGATATGTGCACAACGTCATAAAATACTCTGTGAACGAACATAAATCTGTAGGTCAATTTATCTAATTATCCATTTGTAATTATGCCCATTAGTAAATAATTGTTTCGTGAAATGGTGCCATTATATAAAAAAATAATTGCTAATCTAAGATGTTCCCCTACGCTACACGATCATGCACAGAGATGGAGCTGAATCAAACTTCTAAGTGAAATCTAATATAAAATCTGAGTAAGAAATATCTAGTAATGTTCGACCCGGTATTTGGACCGAGGACCTTAAGATCGGCAGTGGCACTTGCAACCAACACGACCAACGAGACAGTCATTAATTAAAAACCAAAATCTTATTAATTAATAACCAAAATATTTAATAGAAAGCATTTATATGGCAGTATAACGTTCGCCGTGTCCGCTAGTATTTAATAAAAATCAAAGTCACGATTCAGAAAACAAGTGCTGCCATCTGTTATGTAACAGTGGAACCTGTAACTTAATATTTAAGATGGTCGAAGAAATAGACCCACCTGCCGAATATGCTGTAGAGGCAAGTGGGTATGAGAACTGCGGAGTAGCTGTCGAGGCCGTGGTCGAAGAGCTCGCCCAAGGGGCCGCTGGTGCCCGTGCGGCGTGCTTGCTTACCATCGATTCCGTCTGGGAAGGTAACTCATAGATTAAGTTATTTCAATAAATCCTTTAGAATTCTCCATCATGTTCTCCAAGACGTGTGAAATCTGTCAATAAGTACTTAGCCAGCCTAGCGGACTATCCTTATTCTGAGCGGAGGCCCGTATCCCACAATGGAACGATAGAACGGTGTTATAAGACATTTTACTGATTGGGGAGGGTTTTATACTGAGTTTGGATATCGACATTAATACTCAATCTTACAAAGTATTTGCCCTTGAGTGGATTACAAGTGTAACAGTTCTCATGTGAAGCTACTCAAGACCTCGAGTAAAATCCAGTTATTGCTTACACAGGTTTTGCTATTCGTGTTGTTTCATTAGGATAGTTACAGTTTGGTACCTCACCAATATAATTTACGTCTTATCGAAATCAAAATTTCAATCGAAACCGTACATACCGCTCCTCTTCTTGTTTCGGTTGAAATCGCCACTGAATTAATTTTGAGTAAATTTTAATTAAAAGTGAAAGAAATAAGATTAAATAATCGTGTGTAATTTTATTGCATATTACTGTATTACAGAACATTATAGTTCGATCTAGTAGAAAACGAGGCGAGTTGAGTTGTTAATAATGCAAAAAGACGAATATACGACGTAAGATACATTAAAGAGGGTTACAATTCACGGCAGACCCAAACGAAATACATCGAATTTATTAGGCTATATTTACAGGCATCTATTTGGAGAGTACCATCTTATCTGTATCTCTGTTAGCGATCATATGACTAACGCATTCGTTTCAGCCGAGCCGACTATTACTTGATTTTTTAACACAAACCGAAATACCACCATATTCGACGCATGTAAGCCTCGTTAGGATACTAACTACAATCTATAAAGATACATAAAATTTAAGTGTCTGTGTGTAATATTAAAATATGCATATGCATGTACTCGTACTCGTATACACGATACATATACCAAAATAACATTTTTTTTAATTTCTGTGTGTCTGTCTGTCTGTTTGTTCCGGCTAATCTCTGGAACGACTTGACCGATTGTGACGGAACTTTCACTGGCACATAGCTGATGTAATAAGGCTAGTTTCATTTTAGACTATTAAAATTATCGTAAAATCTGCGAACTGAACAATAACTGTTTTTTTAAGTTCCACGCGGACGAAGTCGCGGGGGCACAGCTAGTCAATCCTAATAACATTACAGTCATAACCAAATGATAAATCTAAGTACATAGATACTAATTTTAAATAATGATATTTCTTGTTATCGCTCACGGAAACGATTCGTTTGTTACGTTCAAATTTCGTAGCTTGCATCACCTTTTTTTGATAGCTTATCCATTTACCGACACAATTTTTAGAAGTCTATTCGCAGGTGTCAATTTGTATAGTCTTAACACGGTAGTTACATGTCTGGGAGCGGCACAGTCGCTGAGTGCGAAAAGTACTGTAACACAATTAAAAACAAACATACACATATCTTCACGTCGGTTCTCATACGGGGTAGGCAGAGAGTACCGATTGCCAAATACCTCTATCCTTACAGACCTGCCGCGCCTCCTCCACATTCATCACTCTCTTCATACAGGCACGTCGGCTTCGGATACCTCTGACTCCCCCAACAGCCAGTATAAAAAAATGGATAATACAAAATTAAAATGAAAGTGTGCGTGTGTATGTTACAGATAGCTTTGTCATTGTCACAATAGAAACACGATAGCCGGACAGATCCGCATACTGGCGTAAAGTTATCACTACGGCCACTGTGACACTCGATAACGACATAACGAATGTATAATAAACTATTATTTACGTCTGTTATTTACTGTAATTGTTTACAGTAATGTACGTGACGTCACGCATATAATTCCCGAAGAGTTAGGCAGAGGAGTGCAGTGCACTCAACACGTTTCGCCAGCCACGCTCTCGTCTCACAATTGAATTGGTGGTGAGCGTATTGCCATACACCGAGCACAAAACCAGACTCCGAGACAACTAGAAATTCTAGTTAAAAGAATTCAATAGTACCCCACCTGGGATTTGAACCTCTCTAGCACATACGCCGCGCTCGCTACCTCACAACCAACGAGGCAGTCAAACTACTAAATAAATTATCTTACCGTATGACGTTTCGACACGTTTATCACAACATGGGCCCACACGTTTTTATCGCAGCCGTCATCGATCTACGGCAATATTTTGCATTTATAATTTACTTAATTAATATCGTGGAAAAGAATAATATCAGTTTCATAGCAGTAATGGCTGATAACTGATGATAAATATCTACCGCAATTGAATTCGGTTATCAATCAGAACAAATATTCGAGAGGTCAGAGAGATTTTGACCACGTATAATTTTATAAATTCAATATAAACAAAATTACGTATGCCGTTTGCGAGTCGTCTACTCGTCATTTTGATCTCCTACACCGCTATGTAATATCGCAACGTAATGTTACGATGAAACTCTTGAAGAAAAATCTGGTCGAGATGCGAAAGTCCGTCGCCTAAGCCGGTACATAAGTTAATCTTGTACATATATACTCGTGCCACAATTAATTGTAAAACGCGCCGTATTTTATAAACGGAATGTTGAAACAATACAGTTTTGTTTTGTAATGATTCTAGGAAATCTGCGTGAGAATAATTACACGTATATTTACAATTGCCTTGTAATAATTTTATGAGATACATACAATCACAACGTGGTTATTATTCACTGGTATTTCGATAATTGAAGTTTGTAACCTATACAGAATGAAGTTGGAATATCGATAGACAAGACCTCTTATCAAAGGGCACAAATATGGAAGATCTATTCTATAACAAATAATACGTTCAAAAACGAAACATATCACTTATTACTAGAGTAAACTAATTATGGCATTCCAATGTGGATGCCTGTACCACAAAAATACAAAAAAAAACCATAGACGTTGTAGGATATAATATATACAGATTAAAAATACAATGGCGTGAATAAAATAAATAGGAATGATATACAATTACTAGTATTAGTATTTTTTTTCCGTCCATTACATCATTGCACTGTTTGAAGACGGGTCACCCCTCAGAATGAGAGGGTTAAGCCCATAGTTGGCGATATTAGCCAAGTGTGGGTTGGCAAACTTCACACGTCTTAGAGAACAATTGTTTTTGAGAACTCTAAGATGTGCAGGTTTCCTTACGATGTTTTCCTTCACCATTATAGCAAGTGATATTTAAACTTAAAACACACATTTCATAACAGGGTGCACACTAGGATTTGAACCTGGCCTCCCAGAGTGAGAGGTTGAATTTCAAACTACTAGGCTATCACTGCTATGACAATTTTAAAATCACAATAATTTCCATTATTTCTAGTTGTGCACAAACACTATACAAAAAGTAGATCTTAATTATCTAAAAGTAATAGCCGTAGTACTCAACATTCATTGTACAACAAAACATGTTAAACAAAACAACTACAGTGATGCTCGTGGTAAACATACAAACTGCGACCTATCACTAACTTGTGATCTCTTCATGCAACTATGTCATATAAGAAATTAAAAAAAAAATAACAAGAGGTGGATAGAACATAGCTACACATGACCTATTGCTTGTTAAACATATACATCTAGAATGTGGATTGTAAATAAAATTATGAAGCTTTATTTTTAAAAAATTAATATGATAAATGCTTAACTAGTAGTGTATTTTTATTCACTGTTTACATAATTGTTAAATAATTAAAGTAAAAAGCTGATTAACATCAGTTATTCTCACCTAGTGTATATGCCACAAAAAGGTTGACAGCTGAGACAGCCCACACCCAACTGGGTATGGTGTCATTGCTGATGTTCTCTTCGGTGAGGGCATGGAACCCATAGTCATAATATGAGAACAGGAGGAAGTTAAGGACCGTCAATAGGAAGCCAGTAAATGTTAGCAGGTTGGGTGCCACCCACACCGGACAAAACTGCAATCATGTTAATATATGTTACCACTATCAAAGTGTATTGTTTATAAACATATATATTTTCTCATATGAATATTCATTAATACATTCAAGTTAGTTTTTTAATTAGTCGACTATATGAACAAAGAATATTTTATCTTCAGGAATTATTTTAAATCAAGCTAAACTAATTTTTAGTTTCCATATTTTTTTACAATAATAGGATGTTGTACAGGATTTACAAAATCATACTGTTCGTCATGTGAAATTTTAAAGTAATAACGTCTAATTAAAACACTGAGTACAATCTCCATAACATCGAGCAATAGTTATATTTTTTCAGACTACTAATTATAAGAAAATGAAAAAAAATTCTAACCTGAACGCACCAGTTCCAAAATGGGTGCATTACATAGTTGCTAAGCACACTCGTATCTACAGAGTTGTACTGAAACAAGAAAAAACATATAAATCCAGTAACGACAAAAAACATAAATCTGGTAACGAGAAAAAACATATAAATCTGGTAAACTTTATCACACATGAACATCAGGGACAAAAAACAAGGTAATACATTCAGTGTATAATCATTTCCATTCAAAAGAATTCTACGTATGCCATTTGGTGCGGAAAAATCACAAAAATATAAGCCATTCGTTTCTTACACAGTAATAATTGAATGGTAATTAACACACATAAGTGAAATATACCATTTTATTTACACAGTGCGCATATTTCGGCAATATTTCTTATTAGCATTGAACCTTTCGATTGCCGGCATTGTTACTCTTTGCTTGTTTCGGACCCTCTCTGTTTTAACACAATAAATGTATGTGGGAAATAATATTCTAAAGACAAAAGTAAAATTTTAAAATAAAATACCTTATATTTTTCAAACCCTTCCAGTTGATCCTTCGACAGGAAACGTGCCATCATGCAAAATTCTTCATGCAATGCGTATGTACATAATTTGTTAGCAAAAATTATTGTGTTATGGCTATTCTGTCGTAATTAATTATTTTATACAGAATAACATGATATACACCAACTAAACAACGTCAGGACAATACGCACAAAAGCTATTTCTTAGAACAGAATCAAGTAACACTTTTCACAGCGCTCAAAAATCAACTGACTCAGCTTGTCAGCTTGCTAGAATGGCTTGAACCACAGCCAGTGTCGCCAACACAAAATTTTTTTCCTCCCTAACACGAAATTCAAAACGGTCAAAAACCCCTTTTCAATTTAAAATCCTTAAATTGTCATTTAAACATAATAACATAGTAACCTAGGTCGAAAATAGAATTTTCTATTTTACTTTTAGGGATTGGAGTAGGGATTGGATTATTTATTAGAGTAATTAGAGTAGTTTAGTATATATAAAATATATATATTAGTTTAATCATGTAAGCGAAATATAATTATTATCTATACGTTTTAAAATTATAAAAATATTACAATTATAAAAATATTAATATTACATAATATCAAAACTTTTCATATATACATAATCTGTCCTTAAAGTAGCACAATAATTTTTTCTTCTGATTAGTTTCCTCAAATTTTGAAAAGTATATAATTCTTAGACTGTGTCGTTGGTCGTATTAGTTGCAAGCGCGACTGCCGATTGGAAAGTCCTCGGTTCAAATCCCGGATCAAGCACTACTAGATTTTTCTAACTTAAATTTTCTTAGTAGAGTCAGATACATGCTCGGTGTATGACAATAGGCTCACGACATGTCCCATAGTGGGACGTAAACGTAACTACGTGGGAGATACGTGGGAGTGTACTACACTCCTCTGCCTACCTCTTCGGGGGTAATAGGCGTGATATTACGTTTTTTATAATTCTTATTTTACATAGTAAAAAACATTATTATTTTGCTTTTACCTTTTTATTATTTATAGTAATATAAAAATATTTTATTAATTACAATTATAACAAGTATTATAGAGAAAATAAAATGCCATAAAACTGCGTTGTAAATAAATTTAAGCAATAAATAACTGAATATAATTAACTAATTCGAATTTTACTAATAAAACAATAATCTTATTATTCACATTATATTATAAATATGTATATCCATATGAAGTAGAATCTCCACCATTCTGTCACAATCACTTTCAGCGTTACTATTATTGTTTTTGAAATCATACGTCTTGTAATTAAATTGTTTAATCA
>DWDU01002178.1:0-13164 GCA_018245575.1 Jemadia suekentonmiller
GGGCACATATCCAGACTCCGAGCCACTACTAGAAAATCTAAATTAGAAAATCTAAATTAGAACATTTTTGTAGTGCCTGACCCGGGGATCGAACCCAGGACCTCCCGATCGGCAGTCGCACTTGCAACCAACACGACCAACGAGGCAGCCAATGCATTACAATACTGACAATGCAATGTAGGTGGTAGAACCCACTCCGATACTCCTTTCGCATTATAATGGTTGATGCACATATCTTGCAAATTCTTCTAATTACACGACCGCGCCGTTTCGTGGTTGGCTTAAAAAATTTGCAACGATTTTGCTCGTGTGAAAAAATTTTCGCCCCTTTATCACATGTAAGTAAGTGTCTAATGCAACTGCGCAAACAACTGGGCATATGTGTAACATCACGCCTGTATTTCCCGTAGGGGCAGGTAGACAAGTGTAAGACATTCCGTGGATTCATCAGTTATACATCCTTTCATGGATTAGGCTATTGGCATAGAGCGAGTTAGTGTAGACTCCAGGCTACTACTGGAAATTTCAGGGTAGAAAATCCCACTAACACTGCCCGAACAAGAGACCAAACCCAGGGTCATAAATACATTTAAGTAATACCAATCATATACGACGATCTTAATGAGTAAAGAAGAGGTGAACAAAAAATGTCTCAGTGACGATTCTGGAATGGTTGCCGAACCTGACAGAGAATAGGAGTGACCATTTGTATGGATACCATAGTACCTATATTATTATTTACAATAATCATCATTTAACCTGAACGTGCACAGAGTAAAAAAAAAAATACCCCACGTAAGGATTTCGAATAGTCTTAGACCTCCTGTTAGGCGTATCGAAGCAATATTGTAACGATAGTATTCGTCGAAACAAATTGCCGATACAATGTAATAACGGCTCCTTAAGGAGCTCCGCACTCATTAGCGGAACATAAATAAAAAAATAAAACGTTCTAGAAAGCCCCATTTCAAACTTTTCATATTCAAATTCGGAACTCGTAAGGATGCGTTCATAGGGTGTTTTAATTTAACACGTGGTGAACGAAATTGTTTTCGAATACTATTCAAATGATTATTAATAAATTAAAGTTCAATTCAAATGAACATAGGCATCAGTACAAAAAAATTACATATTGATTTACTATATACCTACAGGTTTAGATTACATTAGTTATGTATAAGTTGAGCAATTGATTGCCTACAAGTAAACTTTGTTAAAGTTGCCAATACCTCGTATTACCAAAATATATAAAAAGTTTTATCTATAACAAATTTACTATAATTTTAATTAAAAAATTTATTACAAGTTTTATGTCAAATTCATTGTGAACGCACCCGTAGAGCTCGCGTGACGCTACTTTTAAAAATAGAACGGTCGTTCTTTTTGCGAATTAGAAGTGTTCTCTTCAAAACAAATTGCTGACAAGCGGGCCGTTTGGGTTCTCATTTTGAATGCGCCAACCGCATTTTCTACGCCATATTTTGTCAACATAATATAAACTTTATTGTGATTGAGTAAAGTTTATATATTGAATGCGCTCGCAGCGACTATCGTAATAGGCACCTGTAAGTCTATAGACAACAGATTAAATCACTTGTTTTCAATTTCGTTGTTTTTATTTGTTTTAAATTAAATATATCTTGATTTATAGGTACTGATTGCACGAATATGTGTACAAGTACAGTACTTACTTACCTATTGATGCTCCGAAACTAAGCATTTGCGTTTGATAATGACGATGATAAAAGCTTATGAGAGCACTTTAATACCATTCAAAATTCTCGCATATAATAATGGGTTACTTACATTGACTAATACCTAGTTCTATCCTTCTCAATTCATACCTACTAAACCAGTATTGAGTAGTGAGTTGTGAAGTCTGTCAAGTTATTTGTACATAAATATTGTAAAGTAGTGGGGCGTAGAGCTTAAAGAACAATATTAAGTTAAATTTGTAAGTATAACAATAATATATTACGTTCTACTTTTCAGAATTTTATTGATTATAATCGTAGAGGGAGCCTAAGGATGTCTTCTTGAACCTTAGGTAGTTTATTCTACAGTATTAAATAGTCTTCTATGGTCTTAAGTATTCTTCTATGGTCTTAAGTAATCTTCTATGGTCTAAGGTAGTATGTATGGTGGGCCAAGAGGTATAAGTCTAATATGACCAACAATAAGAAATATTCGCTGTTACTGAACTGACTTTATGCTTAATTTGAGTTACGTTTCCAATGCAAATTTATTTGATGAGAGTTGATTATGCAAATGAGAACTGTTTGGTAGCTGACGGAGTTCAAATGCGTGCATTGTTTTAGTGGCCAACAGTATAATCTTTGCGTCGACACTCATTCACAATGGTCGATTATATATTTTTTTTTTTATACTAAGTACTGTATAGTAATTTTAGCGATAATATCAGCAAAGTAATTCGTGCCATTCCGTTATCTGTCATAATTCGTCGTAGGTTTTATGTTTTACTATTAAACGTTTCATATATATAAATTGTATGAGTATGAGTTATGATTAAATTTTATCCTTGCTTATCTCCCTGCTTTTCGCGGGTACAATCTCTGTCGGGACTTCGCTGCAATCGGCGGGAGCTAGTGAAGAAGAACCTGGGATAGATTTCAATCTAATTCCCGAAAAACATGCTCGAGTTGACTTGATCATTTATTTAATGGGGGCTTAGTAAGTTTAAAGTTACCGCAGTTATATAATTCAGAACATACTTTCGCTGTACTTCTATTCACTAGTACCTACCAACTGGCACAATATTTTTACTACAAACATTTAATAAATGTCATATTGTAACGCAATGTTGTATACAATTTAAAATGACTTTTTCTTTATTAGACAATCACCAACAAT
Source organism: Jemadia suekentonmiller (assembly GCA_018245575.1). Taxonomy (NCBI): domain Eukaryota; kingdom Metazoa; phylum Arthropoda; class Insecta; order Lepidoptera; family Hesperiidae; genus Jemadia; species Jemadia suekentonmiller. The sequence goes on from DWDU01002178.1 coordinate 2,872, forward strand.
GTCATTTTTACCACGAAGACCTACAACAAAATCAATTTATACGGGCTTCCCGGTATAATGTCGTCCGATAATCGAACGTTCTAATATTAACGGGCGCCGCACGCGATGTCACGCGCCGTGACAGCGCGATGTCGCGTGACGCCGCGCGACGGCGAAGTGTCACGCGCCACTCGACAGTGTGACACGTGGGAGGCCCGGCAGTTAGGGAGTTCATACACTAGTCAACCCACATTACCTTGAATCCGGAACGTAAGTATTAAATATGATCAGATTATAACTTTAGGTCTCTCATGCTGGAAAACTGTACAAGGATTGAAAAAAGGTATATGTTTGCATGTTTTCATTTGCAATTGTTGAATGTTGTGCATCGGTTATGAGGACCTACGAACGTATATCGTCAGATTCATTGCTTAATACGTTATAAGGCAATGGACTATATTGTAGGAGTACCTACTATCATCATTAACCCTTGTGTTGCTCATCTTTTAGACACAAATACCCCTTCATAGATAATTTGGATAGTGGTTCTAATTAACAATTAAATATTGGTTTTAGTAAGCATTTTATAAATTTGTACCTGGATAAACATATCCCTGCGGCCTCAAGCCGATCTTGTTTTGATAAATCTATGAACTCTCTTAAATACTGTATTTGTGATAAGAACAATACTTGTACATTTGTAGTTTCCATCGCTCGTTTATTTGCGCGTGTAACGATATACAAGTGAACGTAGCACGCAATGGACATGACATGGAATGACTAAGGGAACTTACGATGGGGAATAATGTGTAGGGGTAAACGACATGCATTTTAATTTGTGTGCAGGTAACAGAGTGAATAATTTACTTTTCAATTTGTATTTGGAAATTTAATTGAAGATTTTCCGGTTGCCGCTACAACATAATATTAGGTTACTTCGTAGAATTACCTTAGAACTGTGCTTGTTCGGAAAAATCAATTTTCCCAAATGGCAACAATTATATAGGTGGTTACCTACATATTAAATCTAGTGGGTATTGTTCTCTACTTTAAGATGCCAAATTTAAAATGGCTTATATGTTAATTATCTGGATAGAATTGTGATCCTACCAACTTATTCGCTTATAAAATTTGTAGGAATTACCTAAAATTGAAAATTTTAAGATGTTTTCGATTTATCGGTAGATATGTAGGTAAACCGGTGACGCATATAGACTAAAATAAGCAGTTTGATTCAATCGAATAAGTTTACTATGTTACTTGTATGAAATATAATCATGTGTAGTAAACTTTTTTATAGGCATTTCTGGCCCGTTGATGCATTGGTTGGTGAAACTGTTGCGCCGGGGGTCGTGGGTTCGAATTCCATACAAAATAAATATTTGGTAAAAGAAGTGTCTATTTAAGTAGGTACTTATTTATGTGTATATAATTATGTAGTTTATCAGCCGTTTGGTTCCCATAACACAAATTCTATTAATACTTATTTTCGGATCAGTGTGTGGAGATGTCCCAATGATACAGAAATATAATTAAGATAATGTTTTTTTGTAACTATAGCTTATTTTTCATTGATTCATTGACCACCTATGTTGATCTGCTATGCAGAATCGTTTGGACTATTGGGCTTTTATTTTAGGGCATATGCATAAACGAATATGAATTTCATGTTTTAAATATAGTAACTGATGCAACGTGACAGTGTTCTACACTCCTCCGCCTACCACTTCGGCGTTTACAGGCGTGATAGTGCACTATATTACGTTTATTTAAATAAAACGTTGTTAAATAGTGTATTAATAAAAATAACTTATTTCCTAGACGCCAAGGGTATAATTTATTTCCTTGATAATAATAATTATGGTTCTAAAATTAACAGACGGTTTACTCGCGGTCCTAAATCGACCTTTATTTATGGCGAATGAACACTAAATAATAACTACACACTTTAGTGGAATATTGTATATAAACGAACTCTCCCATCGCATTGGTATAACGTAACATCACGTCTGTAATCCCCGAAGAGGTAAGCAGAGGAGTGTAGTAGATACAATTGCACGGTTCGCCGGTTACGTTTATGTCCCGCCATGGAATAGGTCTGTTGCCACAAAGCATTGGTGCAGAAATGAGAGAATACATGATTTATTTAAACATTTTATTACATATTTATTATCGTTTGGCAAAAGGAAGAAAAACATGCTTTTTTTTTTTAATGTACGCACACACATCGAGCGTTTTCTATGTATATATATAATACTTTTTGGTTCTTACATCATATATTTTAATTATTATGTAACAAATCTCACACATTACTGTACATAAGACAAAAAAGAGCACGGAGTGTAAAAAATAAAGCTGTATATACACATGCCACAATAATCTCGATCGATAGGAATTACTTAAGTCACCAACTTTGTAATTTTAATCTGATAACATACATACAATATTCGAATAAATTGAATAATCCTCTTAATACATTATTTTACTAATTCTGAAAAGATAATTTTGTCGGTTAGCACCAAAATAGCAATAGATATGAAATATTTTTTTTTATTCACAACATAATATACCTATGTATGTGTCTATATAATTATATGAAATATTTTAATTACTCCATTACGATAGAGATGTCGCTAGGTTATATGCTTCATTATGACTAAAATAATTAAAACTATCACATATTACATCTATGAACAATCGTAAGCGATATCTTTGTACATCATTAAGATAAGTACTATATTATACAATTTATTGCACATTATTATCAATATGGAATGTTGAATTATTCATACGTCCAGACGGTAATTTAAGTCCTACATAACGACGTATACCTACCTATAAAATTTCTGATAATTATTACAACAACATTATTTTGTTTATTTACAATTCCTTTACAATTCATTATTGAATTTGAAGCAGCCGAAGGTAAATACCGAATAAATTATCTACAACGAGAATTTTATTAGGTACTGGAGTGTACAATCTTAATACAAAACCTTATGCTATTTGGTAATACTAAGTCATCACAAATGCACTGGAGATTCGACCGTATGTAACAGTTAATAAGCACTTATTTCGCCAAATAACGTCACGATGGATTCATGTGTAGCCTGCCATTTTGTCTACGAGATAGGTGAGCTTCGCTGTGGATATTTCTCTTAGTCCGCGAAAAGAAAGCAGCACTACACCCGCTGACCGAACATCGGTGTAATGATTGCGCGTGGACAGTTTCACAATGAGTCTTCAGTTCGGATAAGTCTTTGAAGCATTCTCTGCAACCCCGACATGGATAGTATCCATCTTTATTCGATCGCGGAGCTTCGTCGTCTATGCAATAATTAAGTTTACTCGGTGGAGAGTAAGCTTGATTGCAACCAAACGTGTTCAAGCCGGGTGGCAGGAAACCGAAGGGTAATGGAGGAAAATTGGGAAGCATGGAGAATGGCGCGAACAGGAAGGGATGTTGATTGAACATGTCCCGGCCGTTTAAGTAGGTTTCAGGTAACTGCAGAGGAGGGTAAGGCCTAAATGGAATCTGGCTTAATTGATTCTTCAACTTGTCTGACTCCACAGCTCGGTAGTACTTGTGCGATTCTATGTAAGGGACTGCACGTTCTTCATCATTATATTTCACCATCAGATCTATTTGTTCACGGATTTTTTCCAAAATTCCCACAGTAGAATCTTTGGATATTCTCATGTCATCTGACGATAAAAGTTTTTTGTGCAGATTGATGTTGGCAGAATGGCGGTCCCTACTCCGTCTTGTCTGGAACGCAGCTCTGCATCCTTCGTGGTTGCATTTGTACATAAGCTTTAAATGCGCATTTTGGTAGTGCGTTTTTAGAATATACATATTTTGAAATAATTTTTCGCATACTGTACACTTCAAAGGATTTTCATGGTCTATCGGAATGTCTGAGGTAACTATGAAAAAGCCGTTATCGAAATGACCGTATATATGACTTTGTAGATCATCTGACGGATATTCGTAACTCGATACTGACGATGCTGGTGACCGGTCAGAAAAGTCTATAGTGTCATGCATAGACAAGTTGTAAGGTCCAATTGCATTGAGCGATTCGATTTTTTTACTAATGCTTGGAAAATCTCCTTTAGACAAACTTTCGAGACGTTTCAATGCGTTCTCAGATGAAAATTGGTCGTTACTTGCGTGGTATGCGTCATTTGGCTTGCTAGATTCTGTTTTATCTGTGGGTTCTTCTTTTACTCTTAAGTCTTGTGCACTGCAGTCCAGTTCATTTGATTCTTCTTTTATCAATGGGACTTCTTGTTTAATTTTAATGGCTTCAACCGCCTTTTGATCATGGACGACCACACTTTTCATGTCACTTTCTTCGCATTTGACTCTTTTAAGGTCTAATATTCTATCATCGTCGTTTTCATCACTTTTATTTTGTGTATCATCAATAATAGAATTATAGGGATTTTGTAATCTAGTAGGATTAAGGTTTTTTCTTTTTCTCTTCATTATTTCGGGACTAACAGTATCTTCTTTCCTATTTTCTATATTTTCATTAGTGTCACTAACACTTCTTTGATCACAATCTGTCTCTGAGCCATCTACAGAGCCCGATGACTTATTTAAATTTGAATAGTAATCACTGGTATCAATGTGTTCGTTTTCGTCATCATCGTCATCGCCAGCAACAACTACAATGCCATCGTCGTCGTCAGATTCACCTTGAACATCATGGTCCTTATTTTCTACAGAACTAGATTCCCTTCGTAGCATTTGTGATTGATCTAAGGGCGATGAAGAAAAGTTTGAATTCATGTTATTCTTATAATCAATAGGTACATTTGTTGGGTACTGTCTTAAGTTAGGTGCGGTATTGAGAAGAGGGTATGGGCTGAAAGGGTGCATGGGACTGATTACAGGTGGCATACTCAATCCCGCACTATGTGGAGAGATTAACACGGGATGCACTTGTGCACTGCGACCATCGTGAGGAGAAATTTTTCTTCGTAAGTGTGGCGAATGCAATTTTGGATTGGGATTTGCACTATGCCTATTTCTCGATCTTCTTGAGCTAAACATCATGCTGCAACCTTCTACAGTGCATTTGTGCATCTCACGTAGATGAACTGCTGAGAAATGTATCTTTAGGGCGCCTTTGTCGCAAAATGTTTTTAAGCATACGTTACATTGAACTCTTTTCTTTCCTGTAGCTGGATTAATAAAATGTGTACCTAAGTTTAATGGCATTTGCGATGCTCCCCAGTGCCTCTTTGGCGGGCTTATACATTTGCCAATCATCATTTCTCTTGTCTTTTGTGCCGCTTCTATGTAAGCGTCTTTGCTCAAATTAAGAACATTTTCTTCTTCTCTCTTTAAGTCATCTGAGCGACTCCTGTCCATACCATTCACAGATTTATAGTCACCGGTTTCGACTGGCTTAGTTGACATTTGCGGCAAAAGTGCCTGAAGTGACGCTAATCCCATGGGGTTTTGACTAAGGGCAGCGACCATTGCGGCAGAATGGTTAAAGGAAGAGGACATAGAAGACATTGGGGGCATTGGTATATTCGTGGGCAATTGGAAATTTAGAAACTGGTTTCGCATCAGATCCATTGTTGCCTTTTCTGATGGATTAAAATTAAAATTTTGTTTACGACTACCATCTTTTGATGCTTCGTTAATTTTGTGTTTTCGGAAATCGAAAGGTTGCATATTTTGAAGATTGCTTAATGGAGATGAATTTACTGGACTGGTTGCCGAAATAGGGCTAGATGAGGTAGATAGGCGGATGCTATGGTTGGGAGAAACTTCCGCAGATGATGTTCTATGAGGTGACTGCTGGTTATCTGGAGAGTAACGATTATTTTCCGGTGACATATCTTCTTTCTTAACATTTATGTCATCAAAAGCTTTGGTTCTGGCTTCGTTTTCTTGAACGCTTTTTAGGTAATCAAAATTATGTTTTGCTTCCATCATATGTTGGAAGTATCTTAAAGATTCGTCATTGCGAACTTCCTTTCCAGATTTTTCCATAAGCCTACGAAATTCGGCTTCGAGCTTTAACTGCTCTATAGCTCTTATATCCGTGTAACTTTCCATTTTCTTATCTATTCTAGCTTGGCTATAGCCCTGGTTATCATCTTGTGGCGAAGGCAAACCATTCTTTTTGTACAAAGGGAGAAGAGATGTCTTGTGGAGCGCTCTGGCCTCTTGTAGTTTGAGAATTTGCTGCAAAGCCATGCTGTGCTCTGGACCGCGACCACTCCATCTTTCAGCGCTGCTCGATTGCGATTCCTATAACAAAAGAGATAACCCATTAAGCGCAAGAGATAAAATAACTAATTTTTAATTGTAATTCATTGCAGATAATTGGTATTCTATAACCATATAGCATAGTATTGGCAGTAGGTAAATCATTTTTATAAAAATTTTCAATCTAATTAGGGAGTGAAATCGTATCTAGCTCAGAAATGAGAAAGCGCGGAAAACATTTGTTTGAAATCACCGTCCGTAAGGGATTCGCATCGAAAAAATTAGCATTATATAGGTAAGATAATTTAATAAAGCAGCGAAAAGGAGGAAATGTATTTAGCTCTTGCATTTAGTGTTCGGCCGACATTGAAAATTATAGGTCATAAATATTGATCAAAACTTTGATTCGGTTGAATTAATTTAAACATATCCGTCTAATAACGAAAGATTATCGACTCTAGAGCAAAGCAAAAGACGGGTTGCTCAAATGGCTCTTCAAAGTAACTATTGGTTACACACGAAACCACACCTTGCGTTTTCAAAGGCTAATATCAAATTAATTCTGAGAACGGAGAGCAATTGGGTAAAATTGTGTAAAATGACGGTTTCGAGTCGACTCCGGAATAGAAAAGTGGTTTTGTGTCGCGTGTTTGAAACGATTTAATCCGAAAAGTAAATTACTATTCATTTGATAAGTATTCGGGGCCGGCTCGCGTTGTCAAAGTTAAATTTGGCTTAATTCGACCACTCCATCAACTGTTCTATGTTCGTTGTTGTTTCTGATTTGTTGTAATTGAAAGTAGTTAGTGTTTTAAGGAATATTTAGAGTAAACAGTTAAAAAGGTATTTTACAAAAAAAAATGCTTGCTAAGTAGCCACACACATAGCAATTAATAATAAACATATTTATAGTTAAATATATTAAGTAACATAAACAACAACTTAAGTAATCTGAGCACTTTTTATATCAAATAATTTTAGCAGCTGCCTTCTTGACATATTAAAATGGTTATATGGATTATACATATGCGGAATTTCCCTAGGCACGGATTAAATTAATATGTGACAGCGAGCCATTTAATTGGACCTTTCATTAGTTAGAAACAGTTAAAATGAACAAATGTTAAGTATCGCTCGATCTGAATAAACCGTAGTTAAATCTACTGTGGCAATGTGCCCGATTGTCGCCTTTTAAAAAACATTTGTCACTCGATTATAGCGTGTAACTGTTGGGGTTGCCATGTCATTATCTTTTCCTTGGAAAATTAAATCGTCGTTTGGTCGCGCCGGCGCGTCGGGGGCAATTCACTGAAACACCCAATTATAAACCTTAATACATTCCTTCCTAATGCCACGAGAAAAGGATAAATGGGGTTTAATAAAGTGACGTTTAAGAAAAGTATACGTCTGTTGCATACATTCTGTGTTTTTCTAATTTTTCTGATTATATAGCGTTTATGTTTTAAAAAGTGGGTACAATTCGAATGATTTTGTTACGAGTTTGGGACTGTGTCATTTATGTAATCGCCATCGTTTACGGTGCCCATAGATCCGGCTGTCATCTTATTATTTTGTCATTTATATCCCTTATAATTATGTCAAATTGTAGAAGATTGTTGTAAGGTTTTTTATTGCTTTGGATTGTAATACTTTTCATGTCTTTAGCATGTTAGAAAGCACTTCATTTTTTTTTTCATTTTCACATCAGATGTTCTATCAAGAGACCATGCTCTTCGTGTTTATATTAACCAGTTATATGTTTCAAAGTTTATATGTACGTGGTTTTGTTACGTGACAATTAAACGGTCGAAGATAATTCTAAAACAAATTCTATTCGAGTGTAAAATGTAATCCTAATAGCCGGCAGAAACATAGGCCGCCTCAGATTGTCAACACTTAACGTATGTAAGAAATAAAGCCACAAAAAATCGGCTAAAGTCTCGACGTTAAGCCGAGGTGAACGAACCGCGAACTTTCATGCCGCTCGTAAGCCCTATCACACGGTAATAAGATTTATTTTGTAATAGCAATAAATACACTTGAATTTGTGGACATATTTGACCCACGCCTACCGAGCACTGGACAAGCGCACATATCTTATAGTGCTGCGAATTTATCACAGTCCAATTTGTATCTTATGTCGGTAAAATAAAGCTGAATATACTGTGTGTGGAGCGAACGTACTTTACTTTTTTAAATGTGTACAGTCGCGCTGATCGTTTTTCGCCGCCTGTCGTGACATGCCATATTGTTCTGGCATGATACATGAAGTAAGCAAACAGGTTGTGTACAGTCAAGCGCAAAACACATTGCCATTTTGCGTAATGACCGCTTTAAACAACGGCCGCGATTCTTTTTCCTATGGGAAATCTTAGTTAAGATCAACAATTCCATTAACGTTCCATGAACTTACGCTATTTTTAAACTTGGAACGTGTTTTTATTTTTAGAATCGTATTGCTTTTACGCTATGAACTTGCTTATTACGTTATTGTCGGAATTATGGACTTTTTAATTTTATGAAGCGCTTATATCATAAGGCATTGGTATACGCTAAAGTATATCTGAGGTTAATAAATCCTCTATTGGCATTGGTAGTGAAGATATGTTGTAATGGTCGGTTATTAAAAGGTTATTTAACTTCGCAGATTAAATTTATACTTAAACAAATGTTTAATTTCAAAATTAAAATAAGTTTTATAAAATCATTGTATCTTATATTTTTGGAGCGTTCCACTTGGCTTATCAGTGATAGTAATGGAGCGTGGCTTACATTCATACAATGTGTTGTTATTTTTCACTGAATACATTTTTTCTTCAAATAAATACAATTTGTAATTTTATTCCTTATGATGCTGGTAAAAACTTAAAGAATTTTGATAAACGTAAAAAAAAAACGTAACATCACGCCTGTAGTCCCCGAAGAGGTAGGCAGAGGAGTGTATAACACTCCCACGTTTCACCAGTTATCTATCTATGGCATATTTCCCTTTGCCTTAACGCTTTAATAGTGAAACTCATTTCCTTTTTAAAGAACGTGAGAAATAATGAGGAAAAGTATCTAAAAATTCGTTATTATTTAATCTGTGATTTAATTTTTTTTTTAAAGTCAAAACGAGTGAGCAACTAACATTAAATAATGAATATAATTTTAAGTATACGTTCGTGTAAATATTAAAGATATATCTCATTTTTAAATAATAAGATAAATTTATTGTCGCCACAGACTTTAAAAACGCGTTAAAATAATTTAAACATTTTAATCACAATTAAATTTTCCCAAGCTGTAATGTAAATTTTTGCTGACATTCGAAATTAAACTTGTAGGTAATGTTTTCATATTTGATATTTTTGGTAATCGTTGGGGGATGATATTAAATGCTTATTAATGTGATATACGGGGCGAGGGTAATGAAATGATATAACGTTACTTGTTAAAATCAACATTCGAGATCGTCGGTGCGTAACAGAAACGAACAATAAAAGCATTTTCAAGTTTCAGAATAACCTCAATTTTCTAATTGAATATCAGTGTCAACATTAGCAATAATTTCATTAAAGCATCATCATTATTTCATCATTATTATCATTATCATTATCATGGGGTGCATGAAAGGAGCCACCCACAGCGACGACTACGTCTGATTAAGTATGAACATAACATTGTCCGGCGCGATCTGGACATTGCGACTAATCCTTTCACCACGATGGATAATCACTCACGATCAGCTATCGACTTGACGGAGAACAAGAAGAATATTATTATCATCTCGGTCACCATCATCGTACTGAGCGATAACGTCATAATTATTGTCAACATTTCGGTCGGTCCATATTCGACATGTATTGTGTCTGCTAAGAGAATGCGTCTACAACGTGGCAGATTTCATTAGTTTTATGAACACTGAAGACCTCTAAGGTGTTTACAGGTTGAAAAATGTGACTGTCAATTTTCCCATTTCAGACACATACTGAAAAATTATCGTAATTTATAACTGACATTTAGTCTTTGCTTCATTGCCAGTCACATTACGAAAATATTTTCTTTTATTAGACAATATATCTGAATCTTCATCAATG